>JAEIFV010000922.1:0-122406 GCA_018904265.1 Lordiphosa collinella | reverse complement strand
CCGCACAGTTGGCTATCCCTTATATAAATGGGTGGAGGCTTTGGTTTAGGGGCATTTGGAGTCTTTTCTTCACACTCAGCATCCGACTGTTGGCCAAGAATTTGGAACCTGTTCCCAGTGAGGGGATCTTTGTCCACAGGTGTATCGCTTGTTTTGTTTATCTTTGAAATGTTGCCGCTGTTTTTGTTTTGCGGGCTTAATTTGCGTTTGTTTATTTGTACATACCGATCGATGCCAGTCTGCACATACGAGCGGGTAGTGGGTGTTGCATTTCGTTGTGTATGATTTTGCGAGAGGTTGTGCTGAGTTGACATTTTTGTATTAGTATTGTTTGATTTTTGTACTTGCGTATGTGTGTTTGTTTGTGCAGTTGCATATGTTGAAGCTGGTGTGGTGAGAGAGGAGCGGAGAGAGCTAACTGTTGCCGTCGTCGCTGTAATTGTTGATGTTGTTGTTGTAATCGTTGATGTTGGCATAATTGTAGGCGGGAGTGTGGAGAGCAGAAACGGTGAAGTTTGGGCTGTAGTAGTGGTTGTTGTTGTTGAGAGCGGAGTTACGGGAGAGGCGCACTGAGCGCTCCATGGAGCTGAGCAACTTACTGGGCAAAGTTGGGAGAGGCAGATCTCGGCATCATTTCTTCATCGGGTCTTAGATTGTTGTTAGTGTGTTTTGACTCATAAGAGAATGAGAAGTATGCACTTCGATTGTTTGTTTCTGTTTTGGCGAGGGGTTAATGAGCGAGGGCTGGCCCACTCATTGTTTAGTTAAATATTAACTATTAGATATTTTTTGGACAACATAAGCATGAATGCCTATGAATGTCCATTAGCGTCTTTTATCGCGGGTCGAAATTGTTTATTGTAACAACCGAATTAAGCACTTTTACAACGATTTAAACCAGAGCGCGACAAAAACACGTCCGACCTGTTCGGCAGCACCGTCGACATATCTGACTTTGACGGACGAAAGCTACACTTGGAAAGATTTATTACAGCCTTAAAACTTGTTGGACTAACAAAGGGCAACCAGGAAGCAATAGCGATTGAGGTAATAAAGTCCAAAATAATTGGTCCAACATTGTACAAAGTACAAAATGAAACAACCATAAATGGAATAATTGCAAAACTAAAAGAAGTTGTAAAAGGTGAATCAGTGTTCTAAATGTTCTAAAAGCCAAAATGTTGAGTATTCAACAAAAGTTACGTTATTTTTCTAAAAGGGGAGGTGTAGTGAGTTTATGCATATAATACATTTACATACAAATATGTAACATTTAGTTGCATACGTAAACAAATATAAAACAGTGCACTCACTT
Organism: Lordiphosa collinella; assembly: GCA_018904265.1. Classification (NCBI taxonomy): domain Eukaryota; kingdom Metazoa; phylum Arthropoda; class Insecta; order Diptera; family Drosophilidae; genus Lordiphosa; species Lordiphosa collinella. The sequence goes on along the minus strand of JAEIFV010000922.1, from coordinate 121,091 downwards.
CAAGTGCTAATGTAACCTGACACTCCTTTTGAACATCAGCCAGCCAACACTTGTATACTGCTGACTGTATATGCATGAACCCACTGCACTTATTAAAATATGATTACTAAGCACAATTGAGCATAGACAGTGGCGCTGGTATATATGTGCATATACCATTCGCTCACATATACATAATATACATATACATGACTCGACTGCGTCGCTGTCAGCTTTAGCCCATAAGAACTCAAATTGTGAGTTCAGTCCGATGTTAGCAGCTTAAGAAATGACTACAAAATAAAAACCGAATTACGAACCAACAACAACACAATAATACTAGATTTGATCAAGTCAAATACTTTATACAAAAAATGTACTAAAAATGACCTGTAGTATGTTCACATATCGAATGCACACTGTACCCAGTTACGCATTCATATTTCCAAACACATTGTAGCAATTGGCCACAATATTTATACAAATACAAATACAAATCAAAGTCCCAAGCAGTTCCCCAAGCATTCGGTAATATGAGCCTTCCTCGAGTGCAATGGGACTGGACAGATCTGAGTCGGCATATTTGACATGCGCGACGGCTCTGTCGCCATGTGAACATATACTTCTTCGCCCGCTTTAAACGTTTATATACATATATACATAAGCACTGACCGCTCCTCTGCCGGCGTCACTGGCAGCGCAGCGAGTCATATGAAATATTGTAATAGAATTAAGTTCAGTTGAGAATACGGACTTGGGGCAGCACAGACGTATTGCCCAAGCCTTTAATAAAACCAAGACCTTTAATAAAACAAAAGAAGAATCGAATCTAATTCATGGAGGATTGACGGTGGGAATACGAATACAAGCTCAGCCCAACGGACGATGGGAATACGAATACAAGCTCAGCCCAACGGACGGTGGGAAGACGAATACATGGCGACCGTGACGAGGGTCTGGAGACCCAGGAATCTGCGAATCTGACGAGGACCTGGAGACCCAGAAATCTGCGAATCTGACGAGGGTCTGGAGACCTTGAAACTGAGAATCTGAGTGAGTACAGTGAGAGTTGTAGAAAAAAATTTTTTTTTTGAAATGAATTGCCAGTGTGTTGGCAAAAAGTCCAAAACTAAAGGTGGAATAAGAAGAACAATTCAGAAAAGAATTGCCCACCTACGAAAACTCCTAAATGGCACTGTTCCTCCACCGTGGGATACAGCTGCTAAATTAAATATTGAACTACAATTCCTCAAAGAGGAAAAACAAAACCAACAACTCCACTGGTACCACCACCTACAAATAAAACGAAAACTAATTACTCTCAACCCCAAAAGAAACCACTACCAAAGATGAAGAAGGAATGTCCAGCGGATTGTAAAGGCCCGTTCGATTCACCCCACTGCCACCACATGCACCCTAAAGAAAGTGCAAGCCTGTGCGACCAGCACCAGCACCGCCTGAGCCCATAGGCCACGGACATCAGCATAAAAAAAAATAAAAAAAAAAAAAAAAATATAAAAAAAAAAAAAAAAAAAAAAAAAAAAAAAAAATAAAAAAAAAAAAAATAAAATTAAATTTTAAAAAAAAATAAATAAAATAAAATTTAAAAAAATAATTAAATAAAAAATTAAAAATAAATAAATATAAATTTTAAATTAGATTATTGTTTTTTATAATAATTTTACATTGCACTATGGGCAAAACCCTGAGAAAGGCGGGCATTAATTTCCATTTTAAAGCTACAGACTTCAAATTTCACACGAATATTTGTAACACTAAAATAAAATTTCCGGTTTTTTTGTTTAGTTCATTTGACCACGCCTATTAGCCGCCCCTTTGGTCACTTCCTAATTGTATGAGATTTGTCACAAAGCATAGAAATTTTCATTATTACAATTTTATTTTGCATTATCTACCAATTCATGTTTTAATGTGTTAACGGATAATTTTGTTGAATGAATTTAACTTAATCTTAATAATAATTAATTAATAATTAATTGTAATTGTAATCATAACTTGGCAAAGATCCTTTTTTGATAAGTTAGTCGTCTGCAGATTCTTCGTCCAATTCAACAGTCTGCGGTCCAAAAAATTCGAGTTCATCTTTGTCGTATTCGTCTTCGCCTCGCATCATTCCCAATATCATCAGGTGTTTCAAAAAGAGCAAAACTTCTTTTGGCATACTCCGTTTTTATTTAATCTTTTTCGTTCTTTTAACCTAGAGAGTCGACAGGGGGAGATCGATGAATCTAAGGCTCCTATTAAAAACATCTGTCATATTATTTAACCGATCTACTTTTTCTTTGCATTCGATTTTCGATCGTTTTTATACAATTTGTTCCTTGCCTCTGATGCATTTTTCTCCAGCATTCCAACAGGAAATACACCACTGTTCATTATTTGGTGACCATGTTGCCTAATATTTGTGCACAGTTGGCGACATCGGATACCACGAATATTTTTGTAGATATAAATTAAACTTTGTTCACAGAAGACTTTAAATTTGAATGAGTTAATTTGTGCTCCAAGAGATAGCATTAAAATTTATTATAAGCTTTTACAAAATTTCCAAATCAAAATTTAAGTGAAGTGATAATATCTCAACATTGCCAAATGCTCTTCTTGCTGTATTACCATCATTCCTATTACCCTCCCTTTTGTTTAGGAATGTCTACATTTAGCCCATTTCACTCCACCAGTCTTTTTGAATGTACTTCTTGCCTCGTGACCGCTTCAATTTTCTTTAACTTTTTTATTAATCAAAACAAACATAAATTCCAGCTTGATTATTTCCTTTTTTTATCATTTTATCTTTTCTGGTTTGGCTTTTTACACAATAGGGCCATTCAGTTGTCAAAATGTTTAACACTTTGCCATCAATTAGTTCATATATGTTTCATACTCAACAATTATCTTATGACCTTTTTTAATATACGTGTAATCTGTAAGGTTCTTTATTTGGTTATCCAAATTCCTTTTTTCGCTTAGTATAAGAGCGGTGGTTTCCTTAACAAATTCAATTTTAAGTGGCCGGCAGAAGCGAACCGATTGTGGAGAACTGTTTTTCCAAATTTCTTCGTTATTTTTATCAACAAGTTTCAAAGGAATAATAGTGGTCACAAACAGTGAATGATCCAAGGCCATGGTTTCGTCCGATTCAAAACGTTGTTTATAAACACTTTGACCAGTTGAACCATCAAATCCATAGCTCACTATTAATTTCAAAGGCATTGTTGAAGAAATATTTAAAACATCTTGCATTTGTAGTATGCGATCAGAAGTATGGTTAAGTAGGTTTTGTAAACTTACTTCTGCCTTTGTTTCGGAATAAGTTACTTCGCTTGGTCTGCATTCCAGTTTTGCTTTAGTTACCTCTGCGTATGGCGGAAATACATCATTACCATACTGCTTTACTATGGCTTTCATATTTAAATATTGTTGTTTAGTTAAACCATTTTCAATTAGAAATGCTAGTGCAGTTTCAGCACTCATGATTCCTGATGTTGCCAATACAGTTTGTTCTCGTTTTTTTGCCGAAATTGAAGCCGCGTGCAAAAAAAGCTGCGTTGAATTATTTTCCTTTAAGGCGAGTTCGGAAGCCAATTTTCTTTTCAGCCTAGGTCCTGCGTCAGTATAATCCAATTGCTTACGTCCTGGTTTATTGCGTGGCACGTCGTGATCCTCTAGTACAATTTTCATGTTGGAGGCAAGCCAACGCGAATGATTTACTTTAAATCTGTCTAGTATTCGATTGTTTCTTGGTAGTTTTTGCTTTATGTAAGCAATAAACTGCTTTACTTTTGCTTAATAAGATTAAGTTCTTGCTGGGACAATTCATGTTTATCAATTGTTTGCGCTATAAATTCATTTACTGCCGTTTCTTGTCGATTGTTGTCGCTCCAGACGTCAAGCAGCGTAGAATGACAAAACTCGTACACAACTGCAATATGTGTGTTTTTTTCGAAAAGGAACAAAATCGAGCAAAAACGGTTGATATGATCAGATTCTATATAGTTTGGTTAATAATATGTTAATTAAAACTTGCGCATACTCGGAACTGAGCGTAACTAATATTCCACGGAAAACACATAATCACTTGTTAGTTTGGACCTAAAAACACATAAACAACACATTGGACAATTGGACAATAAGCACATTTACTAAAAAAGTTATTTTAAAACATAACGTCAACTTACTTTGGCTTTCTTTTTCCATATTCACAGTTTTCACAAATTACACACACAACGTTCACACAAGACGCAAGTAAACGACAATTTCGCGCGCTTTTTTGTGATAACTTTGCTGAGTTGCATCAGCTGATTTCTATCGATAACCAAGTTTTAGTGATAGTCCGTAAAAATATATAAAAATACTTTTTAGGCTTTCTTGAGTATTGTAAATTCAAAACTTAAGCCATTTTTAAAATATGGAACACAAAAAAAATTGTATTTATGCCGCTGTTTTCCCATAGTGCATTGTAATATAAGCACTTTCATAAATACTCATAAGGTAATTTTGCAAATTTCGCGATTTTTGGACCTTAGAAACCTTTTCGGGCACGCGTGGCCCAAAGTTATATGGCAATCGGATGAACTGTATAGTTTTTGTATTATCGCGGTTTTTAGACAATTTCCCGCACATTTTTTGAAATTAGAATTCTTCACACGCAAGCGATCCTATACATTCTCCAAAGTTTCTTCTACTTGGAAACCTTCCCGGGCAAGCGTCGATCAATTTCCCAAAGTTTTAGCGAAAACGTAAATTTTGCAATTTTCGCGGTTGTTGGACCGTTTTCCGCAAATTTTTTCAACTTAGAAACCTTCCCGGGCAAGCGTTCAACCATTCCCAAATTTTCATAGCAATCGGATGAGCGGTATGATTTTTCAAATTTCGCGGTTTTTGGACCATTTTACAGACATGAGACATAGCCTATGAAACTTTCCTGATCGACTTGAAATTACTGTGAAAAATTCGTAAAGATCGGTTCAGCGGTTCAGACGCCCATAAGGGACAAACATACTTTCACTTTTATATATTTGAATAGATGTAAAGCCTTTACACACAACTTTACAAAAATTTAATCAGTTTTGGCACTGGCGTCCGCATCGGCGTCAGCATCGGCGTTGTCCTGATCCTGGGAAACGGCCTGCTTCTTCGCGTTGTTGTTGCTTTTTTTCTGCCTGTTCCGCTTCCTCTTCTTGGCTTCCTTCGTTGGGATTTGGGGGGGGGAGTCGCTATCTCTCCCATAATTATGCATTATGATAGTCTGTAAGCATGTCAAGAAATTATTTATTAATACAAAGAACTAATTTTTATCAAATAAATACTTACAGCGTGGGCAATATTTATGCGAAACATTTTACTTTTTACCTTCGACCGTCGCGTTAATGTTGCGCTATGTGATGGGGGATTCCAGCAACTCGTGTTTATGCGACTTAGGGCTGCAGAATAACGTTGGGTATAGGGCTGCAGAATAACGTCGGGGGATTTGTAGGGAAATTTTTTAAAATTAATTTTCAGGAAAACTGTGGGGAGAAAATGGTTGTTAAAATTAGAGAAAATAGCTTGAATTTTTCTCTATCAGGGGACATATCGTGCATATGGGCACAACATCAGGGAGAGATAGCAACGAATTTTAATGTCACACTAAATGTGACCGTCTGCAGGTAAAGGGCTGCAGAATAACGTCGGGGGATTTGTAGGGAAAATTTTTAAAATTAATTTGCAGGAAAACTGTGGGGAGAAAATGGTAGTTAAAATTAGAGAAAATAGCTTGAATTTTTCTCTATCGGGCGACATATCGTGCATATGGGCACAACATCAGGGAAAGATAGCAACGAATTTTGTTGGCCTGGTCACACTCAACTCAGTTAACATGGGTGGCCTTATCAGTATTGACAGCCCGGTCAAGGCTGGTTTACTGATAAGAAATTTTCTCAAAAACTGTGGTGAGGATTTTCATAATTTTTTGTTCAAATACTCCTGAATATGTCAGCTTTACGCTGATATACCGTGCATTGCGGCACAACATCAGAAAATTAAGATATTGAGCAAAGTTCTGCATCACAATTTTTTTTGTCAAAATTTGTATGAAGAAATTTAGAGGTTGGTCCACTGTAAATCAAATTACTCAAAAACTGTGGGGAGGATTTTCATGATTTCTTTTTTAAAATACTCACGAATATGTCAGCTTTACGCTGATATACCGTGCATTGCGGCACAACATCAGAAAATGGAGATATAAAAAAAAAAAAACATACCCTTTTTTTTGTCAAAATTTGTATGAAGAAATTTTGAGGTTGGTCCACTGTAAAACAATTTTCTCAAAAACTGTGGGGAGGATACATATTTTATATGTATCTTTTATCAATTTAAATAAAACTAAGTTGGGTTTGTTTCACCATTTATAACACAAGAAAGGCTGGACCGATTTGAATGATCTCTGGTTTGTTGAAATCATTTTCGCTGCCCATTGCGGAGTATCTATTAAAACCGGTTTAAAACCAAACCGGTTCGAACCCGGAATTCTGACTTTTATTTTGCTGTGAACAGAACCTCTTTAAAAATAAAAGCTGAACCTAAACCTGTTCCGTACATAACATTTCGTTTCGGCTTATAAGTATTAATTTTTTTGGTTTTTTTTGGCTTAAATCATGCGTTATAATGTTAAAAACATCCCCTGAAATTTTTAAGCAAAAAAAAAATACAAATTCGAGATATTTTGATTTTTGTACAGGTAGGTCGGGCGCAGTACAGTAGGTTGTCGAAACTTTAAATGCGATTATCTCGGAACCACTTTTTTCACCCTGGTGCGTCAGATTGCGAGGCCATTTGTTGACCGATTTTCTTATAGTTTTTTTTAAATTGCTCGTAATACCCGTCGCTATGGTCGGAACTAGGATATTTTTGATCGGTCCATAAATAGCGGAGTTAGGGCCATTTTAAGGGGTAAAAATAGGTCAATTTTCGAAATTTTGACTTTGAGAACCCCTTACTCCCCTATATATAGACCGATCCCAGATATCCTAGTTCCGACCATAACCACATCAATTCCCAACAAAACCTCATTTAAATTTTTTTATCCGATGACGCGTTCTCTGGAAATCTGACGCACCAGGCACCTATGTTTTTAAAAAATGGGTCGACTTTGAAGCGGGCTACAACAACAACCGCTGCAACAACAACTACAAAAAAAAAAAAAAATTTTTTAAAGTTTAGCTTGATCAATTATCTATCGAACAAAAAAAACCGCTAGTCGATATGTGGTAAACTTTTCGAGTAATAAATTTTTTCGTAAACCCTTACTTTTGGGCTGCTGAAACTAGACATGTACCTTAACAAAAATTATAGACATGAAAAAAATTAAATGTTTTATTATTTGATTGGTTTTGGGCGACTGACTCTTTTCAATCGGCAGGAAAGTTCAATAAATCATATAGGAAAACGTTCAGAATAGCTTATGGAATCTAGGATTACGTTTGTTTGCAGTTTTTAGGTCAAATCGATTTTTAGAAAAAAATAAATTGATTGCTAAATCAGTTTTTGTTGTTTTTTCTATTAATATTGTGTAAAATTTGGGCTGAACGTTGGAAAAATTTTTTTGGTAATATATGAGTTCATAAATGTTATTGAAAAGATTTGATTGATGTCAACTGTCCACGGGTAAATATAAGGCTTAGGACATTCGCTTTAAATAAATAAGAGATGTAGATCGTCTGTTTAAAACAATCGCGAAATTCTAAAAATTGGATAATAATAATTTTAAAGGTATTTCTTTAGATTTTTCAGGAATTCGATCGTGGGTCTTAGTGCTGCCCTAGAAGAAGCCATTAAAGGTGGCTTAAAAATATCTGGGCATTTGCAAGAAGAAGATTATTTTACTATTGCAAACATAGTAAACTCCAATCTTAAAAAGAAAAATCGCAATCCTGACTTCCGGAACTTCTGGTGAGATCCTTCTCACTTTCCAAGTGGATGTGGGTCAGTTGCAGAAATAATCACTCAGTTAATTTTGCATCAGAAATTAAATAAACTTTTTATTTCACAAGAATGCGTTCGCGTCACTCAAGAGTACAAAAAAGGAAAGAGACAGAGTCTTAGCAGTTCTGCCTGACCTCTGCTCATAAGCAATGTGACCGTATATACATTGTAAACATACATTGTAACATTGTAAAAGCTATCCAGCTATTGTAAAAGCTATTGTAAAAGCAATCCAGTGCTCGTTCGGAGTCGTTATAATTTCGCCAGTTATCATTGTGGTTGCGATATTAACATCAACAATGCCTCGTAAAATTTCCAGGACTGATCGTGGGAAAAGTACAGAGATCTTGAGTCGACCCAAAAAAATGCAACCTCCTCATAAACGTAAATTACAGGATTCGTGAAAGGTAATAGCGCGTCTGCGAAAAAAATCAAAACGGGCTCCTCTATAAACGTGAAAGAAGACATCACGAAACATTATCGAAAAATCGATTTTATTCTTGTTTTTTCAACAATTTCCACTCTGGTGAAATGTGTCAAGTGCGATGGACAAATCGAATTCCAGACATGCAAAAAGGAAGGCCTTGGATTCAATATCAACGTTGCGTGTAAAAAGTGCAAACAGTCTCAAGACGTTCCTTCCAGTGAAAGAATTCATTCAGGTGTTTATGATATCAATTACAGATTTGCTTTTGTCATGCGAGTGTTGGGCTTAGGATTAGCCGGCTGTAATAAATTTTGTAGACACATGGATTTGGCTAGCTTTTTTGTAACGAAGGCCTGTTATAATGCATACGTGAAGAAAATGTGTACTTCTACAAAAAATGTTGCTACCAAATTCTTTTCTTCAGCTGCCGAAGAAGAAAAAAAGGCAATGTGTGAAGCAAATGAACTTCTTCGTTATTTGGTGTTTCTTCTCTAATTGGGTATTATACAGGCAAGGTGTTGGACATTTTGGTAAAAAGCAGTTACTGTCACCAGTGTAGTACTTGGCAAAACAAATTGGATTCTGTTCAATACGAGGAGTGGCACGAAAATCATGTGAATACTGGCAATTGCCAAGCCAACCATGAGGGTCCATCTGGGAATATGGAGGTATCGGCTGTAGTAGAAATGTTCAAAAGGTCCGTACAAAATCTTGGGGTAAAATTCTGCAATTATATTGGAGACGGCGATTCGAAGACATATAGCGGTGCTATCAATGCAGAACCTTATGGTCCTGATTTCTTGATAAATAAAAAAGAATGCATTGGCCATGTACAAAAAAGAATGGGCAAACGTTTGCGAGAACTCGTAAAAGGCACAGTAGTTGATTCAAAAACCAAGACTGGAAAGACTGTGAAGCGAAAAAGCCTGTCTGGAAAAGGTAAACTCACTGCTAAAATGATTGATAAATTGACTGTCTACTATGGACTTGCCATTCGACGAAATCATGATTCAGTAGAGAATATGAAAAATGCCATATGGGCTACCGTTTATCACTACAGTTCAACTGACGAGAACCCACAGCACGAGAAATGTCCAAGCGGTGAAGACTCTTGGTGCGAATGGCAGAGAGCTGCAGCTACAGGTACTCTAGAAGGCTTCAAACACAGCTACACAGCCCTTCCTCCTGACGTTTTGACAGCAATGAAGCCTATTTATGAGGATTTGAGCAAGGACGCACTTTTGCAGCGATGCCTCGGCGGTTTCACACAGAATAATAACGAAAGCCTCAATCAGTTGATTTGGAAGATATCTCCAAAGTCGGTCAGTGGAACATCTGCAGTTGTCGAAATTGCAGCTAATGTGGCTGCATGTACCTTCAACGAAGGTTCTTTTGCTTTCTTGAGCTTCATGGAAGACATGGACATCAGTGTAGGGCCAAGTAGCCATGAATGGGCACGGAACGTTGACGCATTGCGGATTGAACGAGCGGAGGAGCGAGCAGAGAATGACAGTAAAAACGGTCGAGTTTCACGTGGACAGGTTCAAAAATCTGCCCTAGACAATCTGGATGACAGCTTTCTACTCTACGGACCCGGCATTGACGACTCTGTGTGAGTAAACAAAAATTATCGCGTTTTATATTCGATTTTCGAGTGTCCAAAACTTTAAAACGCTCTCCTGAAAAATTACCATTTTCAAATTCGGTGTACACGATCCTGCCAAATCTATCGGACGGATCGTTTTGAGATTTTGCACATTATTTCTCTACTAAATTCCTCAGGTTACGCTGTCGAGTTTTTTTTTTTTTTTTGAAAATTTATTATTTTTAGAGCAACAAACATCTCGACGTTTTGGGCGAAAATCGGGGTTTTTGACTTTCAAGTGCCTTAAAAAATCGAAAAAGAATAAAAACTCGACAGCGTTACCTGAGGAATCTTGTCCTTTACCTAATGCAATTTGATTTTTTCATTTCAGATGATTCTGTGACCTGTTATCGTGTACACCGCAAAACGTGTTTTCTTCGAGGCGCCGCCGGAGATTGCCCTTATCTCACTCAATTTTTAATATTTTTGGATAAAAAAATTAACACATGTTGTTGAACTGTTGCCCTATCACATGCACCGAATTAACTAAAAACTTAGTGGGAAATAAGCAAATGGTGTACGAGAATTTATCGTATTACAGAAATCTCATAACTTTGATAAATTATGTGAAAGCAAAATTGAAAGCCAATTTTAAGACGGTACCATAAAAAACAAAAAAGTTTTTCAAATAAGACCGTTTTTCAGACCTATCTTTTGTATGGGGGCTATACCAAATAGTTGTCCGACTTTTTCCAAACTTAGTAAAATTATAAAAAAGCATAGAAAACCAATAAAAAAAAACTTTTGAGACGTTTACATTGAATTCAAAAAAGTATTTCTAACTAAAACTTGTTTATCGACCGATCGTTCCTATGGGAGATATAGCCTTCTGATCCGGTCGGCTCCCGCATATTAGCAGCGTGCAATACTCTGTGCAAAATTACGTGCGATGGAATCTGGAACATGAAGGCATTTTTTATTTTTAAATTAAATGTGTATTAATCAACATAATTAAAAATGTTTAAATGCAAAATTGTTATGAATTGAATAAACTATTAATTTTATTAACTTGTGGGTGGACTTTTACTTTGCAGGTACTAGAAAAGAACAGTTGAAAATTCGGCTCCTCACGTTTTGGGGCATATCTCCAATTTCAGGAGATGTACCATAACTAGCTATATACTATTAGATAGGACACATATTTAGGAGGGTTTTAAAAAAATCGTGCAAATCGTGTAAACAGTTTTGGAGAAAAACTCCTAACAGTGGACCAACCTCTTGTATTTCTCCACACAAAGAGACGAAAAAAATTGCTTTTATGAATCAAGTCCCATAACTCTACTTTCAGGAGATGCACCATAATAAGCTATATACCATTGGATAGGACACACATTCAAGAGTGTTAAAAAAAAAAATCATGGAAATCGACCTCTGGCGGTTTTCAAACAAAATGACCAAAAAACATTACTTTTTTAAATCAAGCCTTATAACTCCACTTTCAGAAGATGTACCATAACAAGCTATATATTATTGGATAAGAAACATATTCAGGAGTGTTTATAAAAAAAATCATGCAAATCGTGTGAACAGTTTTGGAGAAAATCGCTTATCAGTGGGGGTGCCTTGACTTGATATTTGAAATTGATAAGAATGGCGCCAGTTTAGAAGTCGGGCCCAGTCATGAAACCAGCGTTTGCAAACTCAATAAGGCAAATCTATATAACTATTATTAACTTAATATGTTAAATTAAAGCTTTTTAAACAATTATAAAAAAGACTCAATACAATATTTTACATCCAACACATTCGGCCCTTTTAAGTATGACCATAAAAATCGTTGCTAACTTTACTATTGATGATTGCGGGATAACTGGGAGATGTACCACTATGCACGATATCTTGAAAGATGCTCATTTTAATCACCTTTTTTATACAAAATATTTCAATACAATCGGGTGAACAGATTTTGAGTAAATCCAATTCGTTGATAACTTTTCTTTTGAAAATTGCGGGGTAGCTGGGAGATGTACCGTTATGCACGATATGTCAAAAGGTTTGTTTTTTATTCCCTCTTTCATTAAAAAAAAGAATCATTGCAATCGCGTGAACAGTTTTTGAGAAATTAATTTTTTTCGATTTTCATAGTCACTGACAGTGACCGTAAAAAATCGACGCTAACTTTTCTTTTGAAGATTGCAGGATAACTGGGAGATGTACCTATATGCACGATATGTAAAAAGATATGGGTTTCAACTCCCTATTTTATAGAAAAAGAATCATTGCAAACGTGTGAACAGATTTTGAGAAATCAATATTTTTATTAATTATACATAGTAATCACTATTATACTCTACACCACGTAGATAATTTTCTACTCATTTCTACATAACTATGCTTTTAAGACTTTCCGGCAGCTCTACTGCCTGGCGCTGCCATATGCACAGAATAGTCGCCGTTATTCTGGAAGCAGAGACGAACAAAAACAAAACAACAATTATTCAACAAAACAAAAACAAAAAGTGTAAAAACATTTATTTACGAATAAAATACATATATTTTTTTATATTCAGTTGCTGCATATTTGACTTGGACTGTAAGTATTATTTAAAGCTTAAAAGAAAACTTGAATGTAACATATATTTTTATAGCAAACAAGAAAAAGAAGATGGATCATAGCCAATTCCGTGGGAAACAGAAGTATGTATGCAAATTTATTATCTATTAACAAGTAAGGGAGCTGAAGTCGAGTGCCCCGACTCCAAAATACCCTGTTCCCTTGATTTCGTGTGTTTTCATTTTTCATTTACACCCTTCAGTTCTAGAATTCATGCATCGTAATTCATGCCTTCTTCCCGCATCTGCTTTGACGTCGACGTCGGCAGAACAGAAATTTGTGTCTATTTGTTGTTGCAAATTTACCTATTGCAGTCACAAAAAATGTTAGCCGTCGCGCTGCGACACACAGGCCATCGCCGAACGAAGAAGTTTGCATACCCTTCAAATTTTACCGAACATTAAAACCATATTTTATATGTATATTAAAGAATTTTGAATAAGAGGATTGCACAGATCGTTAGTGGAATAGCCCTAATATAGACTTTTATTATTATTATCCCAAAATAAATTATTTATTTATGGACAAATACTTCTTACACAAATACTTCTTAAGTCGGATATGCCCTTACATAATATGAGTTGAAAAGGGTATCGCGTGTGAATCATCGATGAATCGACTCGTGAATTCATGAGTGATTCACCCATAAACTGTCATGCGTGAACGCCTAGGACATGCCAATGTTAAATTCATGCATAATTTGTATGGGAGGTCACCTATGATTCATCGATACCTCTGACCAATCATCGGTGAATCTTTGGTGATTCACTAATGCTGAGTACTGAAGGGCATATACACACACTCACACGTTCACTCAATAAACAAAAAAAGAACAAAAAGCACGTACACACACAGTCCAACATTCACACAAACGCTCGTATCCCTTCAGTACTCAGCATTAGTGTATCACCAAAGATTCACCGATGAATTGGTCGAAGGGATCGATGAATCATAGGTGACCTCCCATACAAATTATGCATGAATTTAACATTGGCATGTCCTAGGCGTTCACGCATGACAGTTTATGGGTGAATCACACATGAATTCACGAATCGATTCATCGATGATTCACACATGATTTCTTTGCAAAATTCACTGATGAATTCACCTATAAATTCATATTTGATTTACCCATAATTCCTCGCTGACTTTTGCAAAGAAATCATTCGTGAATCATTGATGAAATTGTGGCAGGATTCCTTAATGAATCTCTCTATAAATTCATATTAGATTAACCTATGAATCTAGAAAGACTTTTGACAAGAATTCATGGGTGCATCATCGATGAAATTGTTTCAAAGTTCCTCAATGATTCAGCAAGGACTTATCCCCGATTCATAAGCAAGCAATATTGTATATTTTTATTCATTTATTAAATCATATTTGTTCATTTATATTTTATTATATATTCACTTTTCTTTAATATTAAATATTTTCTTTAATATTTTCTGTAATAATTTAATTTAATATTTTAATATTTTCTTTAATAAAAACAAATCTGCACACAACTAATTCACATTTGTACATATGTAAATTTATAAATAATTTCACCAACAACAAAGCACTGTCACATAGCGGCCATAAAAAATTATTTTAAAATGTACAAACATAATTCGCGCAAAGGTGACGATACGACGATTCATCTCTTATAAACTGTTTATCACTTCGCTTATAACTATTTACCTGTTTAATAATTGGTAATAAACAAGAGTTGTTTTAAAAAAAAAATTCGGTTTTGTTGCTAAAAAATTTTTGCGATGCAGAAATGCTCCACTGAAAATTTTCTGGCAAGTGGCGATTGGAAAGAGGCAGCACGCGTCAAACGCAAAAACAAAAACAAAGTTATTTCGCTTCTTCCTTGTCTCTTGTATTTTGCGCGCGATACCCTTTTCAACTCATATTATGTAAGGGCATATCCGACTTAAGAAGTATTTGTGTACATTTTTTAATGATCCATAAATAAATTATTTATATTGGGATAATAATAATAAAAGTCTATATTAGGGCTATTCCACTAACGATCAGTGCAATCCACTTATTCAAAATTCTTTAATATACATATAAAATATGGTTTTAATGTTCGGTAAAATTTGAAGGGTATGCAAACTTCTTCGTTCGGCGATGGCCTGTGTGTCTCAGCGCGACGGCTAACATTTTTTGTGACTGCAATTGGTAAATTTGCAACAACAAATAGACACAAATTTCTGTTCTGCCGACGTCGACGTCAAAGCAGATGCGGGAACAAGGCATGAATTTGACGATGCATGAATTCTAGAACTGAAGGGATGGTATACACCTACCTACATGCAAAAATTTGTGGCTCTATCTCTTATAGTCTCTGAGATCGACGCTTTCATACGGACTGACGGACGGACAGACGGACATGGCTGATCAAGAATATATCGGCGGTGTCCCAGAAATCTCTTCCAACCAGTGTTGCCGTTTTAGCAGTTTTCCTGGCAGATTTGTCAGGTTTTTAACGGATTCAGCAGGAAAAAATTGAAAACAGCAGCTATCAGGAAATCTGTCAGGTTTTTGTCAATCCCATAATTTTTTTTGTCAGTTTTTGAACACGTTGAAATGGTTAATGTATGCTTCAAATTGTCATCAAATTTAGTATTTCTTTTAGTATTAATGATACATGCAACCTTGGTGTTATCGCACTTCGAGGTTACAATTGCTATACAGAGTTATCGGCGAAATTGGCGCACTTTTAATGTGTAACTTGTAGCAAATTGCCTAAAGAAGTATATAAGCAAAAATTTCGCGATATTTGGGTAAAGCAGCCAGATTTTGAAAAATGGCTGTGTCGGGATCGGAAGGACCCTGACAAGGCGTTTTGTAAATACTGCAGTATTATATCCAAAATTGACCTCTTACGTGCTCATATGGTTACTAAGAAGCACGAAAACAACGCAAAACCCTATGGACAGACCAACAAAATTACCTTTAAGCCTGTGGAGTCTAATGAAGCTCGTCGGCAAGAACAGCATTAGCTATGTTTATTGCTCAACATGCCTCTACTAACACAGTTGGGCATTTAAGCGATTTGTGCCTCAATTATTTTGGTGCAGCTGAGCTGAAGCTGCTGAGAACAAAGTGTACAAATTTGTTCAAAAATGTGTTGGCGGTGCATTTTAACGAGGAACTCAGAAGTGACATTGGCAATGAAAAATATAGTCTTTTAATAGACGAGTCAACGGATATAAGTATATCCAAAATACTTGGTAAGACTAATAGAATATTAATTAGAATATGTTATTGATTTTTTATATTCTTAGGTGTAGCTATAAATTATTATAGCACAAAGCGCTTGAAAATAAGCTCAACATTCCCGACACTAATTTCTCTTGAAAAAGGAGATGTTTAAAGTATTGCAAGCACCTTGTTAAAAGAATTGGAAAATTTGCAACTTCCCATCGACAACTTAATTGGAATTGGTACAGATAATGCAAATGTTATGGTGGGTAAATATAATAGCGTATTTGTCGAGCTGAAGAAGGTCGTCTCGTCCTTGATTTTAATGAAGTGTGTATGCCATTCCGTGCAATTGGCGGTTAATGCTGCCACAATCACTACAATTTATAGTAAGTGAAACATACGGATGGTTTAGCAAAAGATCGAGTCGACAAATAATGTACAGAAATTTGTATCAGGCTTTAAATAATGACGGGGTAGAGTGATCGGTATTGTAATATATACTATATATACATGTTCTAACATATTTAACAATTAAACTAATTATTTATTGTCTGAGCTTTGAAGTAGCTTCCAACTAAATCGTTTGATGTTGCATTGTGTTCGTCTAAGGGTAAATATATTAACTTCTAATATAGTAATAAATTGATTGCTAAGTACCAAAAATGAAAAATATATATATAATATTATTTTTAAGGCTCCTCTCAAGATTACCCGAGTAAGCGATACAAGGTGGATGTCAATAGATCATGCTGTCAGTCCCATTTTAAATCAGTAGCTAGAACTTTAAGCTTCACTTCAATACGGCTGCATTAAATAAAAAATGCCATAAAGCGACAATTCTAATCGATTTGTTTACCGAAGCAAACTTCCTTTATCTGACATTTTTAAAACCAATACTGGAAGTTATGCAACGTGTAAACCAAAACTTTCTGTCGCAAAACTCCAACCCAACAAAATTGCTGGCTGACTTGATGTTCGCGTTAGATTTTCTGAAAACCAAAGTAGTACCGAATGACGTCGATGTTAATATTATTACTGACGATGTTGAGCCCTTCATAAATCGGACTCTTTACTTGGGATACGAGTTTGAAACTAATTTAAATAGTTTAAAAGCCAAAATTGATGACACCACCTAAGGTGCAATTCGTCACCATTGTACTGATTTTATTATTGACTTAATAAATCAGTTAAAACAAAGGTAAGAGCACTTTAATTAGATCTATCACTTAACATGAAGTTAAATTATATCTCCATTTATTTTCAGACTTCCCGACAACATTTCAACTTTACAGAAAATATACACTTTTTCGGTTGAAAATGTATTGCGACAAAAAAAGGAGCCAATAACTTCAATTTTGCTGCTTTTTAAAATGCCATCATATTCTATAGAAACTATTGTTTCTCAATATAATATGGTCCATTTTACTGAATGGACAAACACCGATAGCACTATCGAATTTTGGAGTGAGGTAAAAAAATACAAAGATTCGGCAGGAAATAATCCTTTCCAGTAAATGGCAACATTTGCTATTAATATGATGTCATTGCCGTGGTCAAATGTAGAGGTGGAACGCGTCTTTAGCCAAGTAAACTTTGTTAAAACGAAGTTGCGAAACCATATTCAAATAAAAACTCTGAATGCAATTTTAAGTATCAGGTAAGTAATTATTAAAATAGAATTAAAAATTATTTCTATTTCCTTTTTGGTTTTTTAGGTTTGGTCTACGACGGCAAGATGCCTGTTGCCATAATTATCTGATACCGGAAAAGTATCTAAAATTGATTAAGTCAAACGAATCCTATGATTCAGCAAATGTCGATGAAAATTAAAAATTTATTGACAATATAATTAGAGATTTAGAATGTAATGAGTAATAAATTATCTTCATAAAATGAACTAAAACTTTTTGGTTATGTTTTCTATCACTTTTTGTGAAATTTTAGCAGTTTTCAGTCATTTTTTTGGGAACAATCTGTCAGTTTTTTCCGCGCAGCTGCTGGCAACACTGCTTCCAACCAAATTCCAACCCAAAACCAATCCTTGGTGTCCTAGAAATCTTTTTCGGTTGGTTTCAAACCTCTCGTATTTTGTTGGGACATTTTGACAAAACAACCAATACACAAACCAGCCAATACATTAACCAACTAATAGCGAATACAAGAACACACGCAATATATCACAGTTTTTGTAGTAGATTTTCGAAGAAAACGAAATCTCTCGAAGTTCTGGGACACCGACGGATTTTTCTAGCGATTTGCAAACCAACCGAAGCCAAAATCTCTAGAGATTTCCAGGACACCCCCGTATATGGGCATTTCCACAGAAAGGTCCACCGAGAGTAAAAAAAAATTTTCGATCATATTTTTATCGGGAAACAATTAAATTAAACTAGTTTAAGCCAATCTTAAATTTACTCATATTGCATTTCGAGATTTTTTAAATGCAAAGTCGAGTAATCACCCTTTTTCTTATTTTTATCATTCTTTTGCAGGTTTAATTCCTAAAAAAGTACCAAGAGATTTCGTAAAATTTTGCTCTCTAGAGTCATTTTAAGGGTACAAAGTGTGAACAAAGATTGCATAAGAAACCATAACAAACTGTTTGAGTGCAATTAACAGTAGGTTTTTCTTTGCATTATCAAAGAAACCACAAAAGTAATCATAGAGAAAAATTTGTCACATAACGAATGTCACATAACGTAACATAATGAGTCAAATATAAAAAACACCAACATTCATTTTTCAACGAATCAACTCTAAATATATAGTAACATGATTGCAAATCATACCAGTTAAGTTGCCATTAGAATTACTAATCAATTAAATTATTTTTGGAAAATAGTCGTAGTGATTATATAGTTTGCTGGTGAAAAATTTATGATTATTTAATGATTACGATTAGAAATAATCAAAAATAATGGAAAATGACCATAAATTATTAAAAATAATGGAAAACAATGGAAAATAATCGTTTTAATATTTTCCATTATTTTCCATTTTTTTCCATTATTTTGACTATTTCAGACTATTTTGAGAGAAACAAATTATTTTCAACATCACATTTAATAACAATTAAATTAAACACAAACATTAAAAATATTCAGGGCTTGCTTACTTTCGCTTTTGTACACAACCATTATACTCTTTTTTCATAAAGTACGCGGGTGGCTGCAAAAGCTATGCACGTTTGTTAAGAAACATTGTTGTTATTAAATGTGATGTTGAAAATAATTTGTTTCTCTCAAAATAGTCTCATATAGTCGAAATAATGAAAAATAATAGAAACGATTATTTTCCATTATTTTCAATTATTTTTAATAATTTATGGTAATTTTCCATTATTTTTGATTATTTCTAATCGTAATCATTAAATAATTGTGTGAAACCGAAAATAAACGCAATTTAATCATTAATTCAACTTTTAAACAAAAATAATCTGATTAATAATGACTACAATTAATAATCATTTTTTAGGGGGTCCGAGTGATCCAATTAATACACAAACACCTTAATACATTCGTTTAGATCATGTATGTACAGTTTATTTACACTTTTTATTTATTTACACATATTATGGTTAAGTCTGCTCCACACTGATCACAAGCCTCGAATGAGTGAGCAGCCGCTCATGCCTGCGTCTTTACTGCTCCGACAGTGTTGGTAAAGGCGCAGTTATCAGTGTTTAACAATGTCTAAACTATTTAAATTTAATAGCCTATTTCCACTATGATCACATATTTCGATATGTACATATTTTTTTTCTGCGCGTTTCCATATGATGTGTACATATTTTACAGTTTCGTAAACATGTGAATGGCAGCTGACAATTCAAATTTGAGTTATTATGCATTACATCTTTGCACTTACAAGTTTGATTTGTGTTTGCCAAATAAAATTAAAGAAAAAATTTCGAAAGACTCAACAATAAATAAAATAAGACAATTTAATAGCTTCTATGTTTTTCTTAACATTTTATTTTATAGTTTGAACATATTAGAATAAAATTCTATAGTGGCATTCTCCATGCACTCCGTAATCTTCAAGCGAGCAGTAGCTTGTCGGTCAAGTACCTCCATCCGCTCTGTTGTGGCAGGCCTTTACAAATGATGTCATCTCGGCCTTGTCCAGTTTGCGTTTCTTCAGGCATACTGAATTCCCATGTGAGGCCAGTAAGCAATACGATTCACTTTACCTCAACACAGTTTGAGAAAGAGGATGATGGCTGCACTGACTTTACGGCTCTCATTTTGATAGAGCACCGTCTGAAACACGTTGCATTTTTAGTTTAGTTTGTATAAAAAGTCCCTACTTATCTTATATTTACTTGTATTTGCGCTTTAAATGTCAAAATTTTTTGCAAACATCTTTCCATTCAATTAATTTGGCAACCGTCCTTCCAAATAAATGGGTGTCCCGCGACAAAATTCTCCTCCCACAGATCCATGAGCATGACTTCATGGTAGTCCTTCCAAGACACTGACTTACGTTTTGGAGCCATTTGAAATCAAGTTTGTTAATATTAAATATTATATCATGAAACTCGCCCTTACCTTCAATTATCATTTAAAATTAATTTTAAATCAGGGTTGACTTTTTGTGACATCGATAACATCAGGGTTGATTTTTTTGTGACATTAATACCAAATAATCTAGTATTTTCTTTTACAACACTGTTATCACTCGTGGCGAATGGACACATATATTAAATATGTACATTTTTTTTCTATGGAAAAAATGTTGCATATTTTTGGGTATGTGATAAAATGTGAGAATGTGTACATATTTGCTATAGTGGAAATAGGCTATAAAACGTAACCGATAAATGGCTGCAGGGTCACATATAATACTTAACTACCTTTACAACTCGGCCATTCTGACATTTTGATCGTCCCGATCAATAGTGATCTAAAGTAAGAACTCCAATGTAGGGTATTATACAAATGTTAACAAACAGATACTTATCTTCTATAACTTTATAATCATTACTTAACGTATTATTATCCATCTAAGAAAAGGTAACAATCATTTTACTTATGTATAACAATCAATCAATCAATTGAATCGCTTTCAACAGATTCTCGCCAATCCGCCCACTTTCTTATTATACATGCTTCAATTATTCCATCATATGGCATCTGGGTAATTTGGCAATTTTCAATATCAGTTACAACATATCTGTCATTCGGCAATATTTTCTTAATTAAAAAAGGTCCCTTGTACTTTGGGATAAATTTCTTGTTTGTCCCTATTACAGTATCTACATTTCGCACCACCACAAAGTCTCCCTCGGAAAAGCTAACATGAGGTTTATTTTTACAACCATGTGCCTCAGCACTTTTCCCTTGAGCATTTTGGTCTTTTTTTTATTTGCTAACTTGCGTACGTTTTCCAAATCTCTACATATTTCATTCTTTTCCTCCAAATACTCACTAAGAACATCAATTTCACATCCTCTTTGATGTACACCAAAAAGCAACATTGATGGAGTTTGCTTTGTGGTTGAGTGAACAGAGTTATTAATGGCATATTCAACTTTGGTTTACAATTTATACCAGTCTGAATGTTGAATCGGCTCTGTAACTTTAGCTAACATGGTTTTCAAAACTCTATTTATCCTTTCCATTTGTCCATTTGCTTGAGGAGACGCGGTCGCAACTTTGACATGTTCAATATTATTTTCCACCAAAAAAGAAGAAAATTCCATGGAGGTGAAACAGCTCCCTCTATCGCTAATAATCCTTCTCGGACGACTATAACTTTCAAAATATTTGCGTAAGCATACGTTTACTTCCTTTGTACTCGTTGAATTTACCGCGTATAGCTTAATATATTTTGTAAACGAGTCAACTATGGCAAATATGTGTTTCTTCTTTGATAATATAGCTGGAAGGGGCCCAAAATGATCAATATGTAAAGTGTCAAACGGAATAGGTTTCTTCGGAATATTATGCAATGAGCGACTTGACGCATGTCTTGGAATCGTAAACATAATACATTTTAGACAATTTCTTATAAAATGATCAACCTTACTCTCCATATTTGGAAACCAATAATGACGCTTAATCTCAGTAATACATTTTTCTGATCCCATGTGACATAATTTTTCATGTACCGACCGTATAATATTCGTTTCCATTTCAGAAGGCACATACAATAACATCGACCCATTTTTCATCTCTCTATATACCAACCCATCATCCAGGACATAACCTTTAACAGTTTCTAGCTCCAATTTATCCCTTAAGCTCGATATGCATGTATCTCTGTTTTGAGTGGCCTGTAGCTGAAGATTTGTGCTATCATCATCAATCACCGAAATTATTTGTTCATAGGTGTTCGGATTCTTAACATCTACCACTGGCTCAAAACATCTACTTAAAGTGTCCACATGATTCATATATTTACCACTTCGATGCTGAATTACGTAATTATAATTTTCTAACTCCAAGGCCCATCTTGCTATTCTAGCATTTTCACTTTTCCTATTTAACGTAAGAGCCAATGAATTACAGTCTGTAAATATTTTAAATGGTATTCCCTCTAAATATATACTGAACTTGTTTAGCGAATAAATAATTGCCAACGTTTCCAACTCAAAGCTATGGTATCGCGACTCTGCAGGTGTAGTTGCCTTAGAAAAATATGCAATTGGGTGGAATTTCTTGTCATCTTGTTTCTGAAAAAGTATACCTCCAAACCCATTTATACTTGCATCACAGTGCAATTCAGTTTCCCTTTCCGGACTGTATAATGCTAAAACTGGCTCTGATGACAAGGTCTCGCAGAATAATTTAAACGTCCTTAAGCAATCTTGGTCAAACTCAAACGGAACTCCCGGCTTAGTTAAATTTTTGAGAGGTTTCGCCAAGCTGGAAAACGATGGAATAAATCGTCTGAAATACGAAAACAAACCCAAACATTTCTCTATATCTCTTGTATTTTTTGGGATTGGTAAATGACGAATCGCTTCCGTATGTTGACCATTCGGTCTAATACCTTTCTTAGAGACTGTAAAACCCAGGAAGTCGATTTCAGAGAAATCAAATGTACATTTACTCATCTTCAACTCTAAGCGGAATTCGGCTAACCTTCTCAGAACTCTTCGGAGTAAAACCACATGTTCTTCGAATGTTTTCGTTCCTATCATCCAAGTTAACACCAGCCAGCGGCCCCTTCCCCTCACAACTCGCGCATAGCACCAGCCAGAGCCAGCGGCCCCTTCCCCTCACCCCTTGCACAGCGGCTCACATACCAGCGGCCGCACAAACAACAACAAGCAGTTCAAGTGGCTACAACAAT
Source organism: Lordiphosa collinella (assembly GCA_018904265.1). Taxonomy (NCBI): domain Eukaryota; kingdom Metazoa; phylum Arthropoda; class Insecta; order Diptera; family Drosophilidae; genus Lordiphosa; species Lordiphosa collinella. Next base: position 98,006 of record JAEIFV010000922.1, on the reverse strand, counting down.
GTAGCTGGAACGACAGAGTGACACCACGACAGCGACGTCATAACAACGGAAGAGCGCTGACCGTCCGTTAGCTGTCGCAGCTAAAACCTCGCTCACTCGTCACCCCCCTCCCCTCGACCTACCAATTGAAACTGCAGCGCTAGCGTCCGATTACAACAACAAGTTGTGGGACCAAGAACAACCAACGCTGGCGGTTTCGCAATATCCGCTGCACTCTGCCGGCACCAAAGAAAGCTGACTCCGCGGGATTCTCGGTGCTCTGCCAGCACCGAAATATGCCGACGTCGCGGGACTCTTGGCAGCGGCGTGGCCAACCGGCCACTTGTAGAATAAGTTAGATTTAATTCCATTTGTACCCCCAAACACAACAGAACTCAATTCTTTTTATACCCTGTTCCCATTGAAAATGGGAAAAGGGGGATCATGAAGTTGTGCAAAAGTATGTAACAGATAGAAGGAAGCATTTGCGACCCTATAAAGTATATATATTCTTGATCAGCATCAACAGCCGAGTCGATTTAGCCCTGTCCGTCTGTCCGTATGAACGCGTGTTTCTCAGAGACTATAAAAGCTAGAGCCACAAATTTTTGAATGTAGGTAGGTGTATACCCGATTCAATACGAGTTTGTTTCAGATTTGGAAAATTCCCCCCCCCTCCCCCTTTAAGCGCAAAAAACTGTCAGAGCCACAATTTGTAAGATAGACCTTCCAAACTTTACATATATCAAGTAAATCCCAATGTCTATCTATTCTGAAAAGATCACTAAGATCGGACAATAAACACCGAAGTTATATACGAATCAATTTTGCTTGTGGGAGAGAGGGGGTCTTGCATTGTCAGTTATCACGCGCGGCCGCATGCCATGCGTTTGTGTGTATGTTGGAGTGTGTGTATGTGTGAGTGTGTGTGTATGTAATGAAAAACAAACGAAATCAAGTGAACAGGGTATTTTGTAGTCGGGGCACTCGACTGCAGCTCCCTTACTTGTTATTAAATAAAATATTGTAACGTTTAATTGGCTCGACTTGTTATTGGTTTATTGTTGGAACGGAGCTGGGATATTTACAGGATGAGACTACAACCCAAAGCTGTGGATATACTATAATTAGGTAATATCGCAGGGTAGTACCCTTGCTGGCCATGACTGGCCGTAACTGGCGCCCGGGCGGGTTACACCTTCTTCTTATGGAGGTGGAACCTACGTATCTTCGGATACGAATATTTGCACAATGTGCAAATACTAAAGAAATTTTTTTTTTTTAAATACAAAAAAAAGGAAAAAGGGTGTGACTATGTGATATGAGTGGCAAGTGAGAGTGGAAAAAATTTAAATTTAATTAACTGCGATCAACAAAAAGAAGCAATAACACGCTGCGGTGATTAGTCCACGCACATAGTGGGTAGCTATTCGCAAACGCTAAAAAGATTGCAAAATTCCTCAAAATAAAGAAAAAAGTGTGAAATCAAATAAAGTTAAATACAAAAGTGGTGTGTGGCAGTCTGCTAGAAAGGCTAAAGGATGTGGAATGCATTCAAAAAAAAAAGCTGCCTAGTGGATTGTGTGTAAATCCGTACCTTAGTAGGCGAAACGCTAAAACGGATAAATACGGACCACCGCGCCCAGTGCCGAGTCAAAAAATAATAGAATTAAGAACACATAAAAACAAAAACTAGTATTAAGAAATGAATTGAAAATTAAAACTATTAAGAAATGAATTGAAAATTAAAACCTCCACAAAAAGACCACTTCAATCACATGGTGCACTAAAAAAAATATAAAAATACAAAAAAAAAACAGTAAAGACAAAATACTAATTATATTTCTATTTCAGAATCCTGTAAGAAACCATCCCGGATAACAAAACTGACAGAAGGAACTGACACAACGGTACAAAGGGTGAGTGAAACGGCTCTTTTTTTCCTAAATTTCCCCGTGTCTAATAAAAGCAATAAGTAAAACTAATAAAAGCAAAAGTGACAAAAAGTCGAAATTTAAGCCTACTATCTTCTTGCTAGAGATACGAAAGTCAATTAACAACAGAAAGTGGCAGAAAAGCTCAGAAATTAAACCTACCATTTCTTACTAGAGATACGAAAGGGAAGTACAGGGTAAAATGGAGGAAATGAAAGAAGTATTGAATAGGCTAGATGCAACAATCGCATCATTAACCACCCAAATTGTAACTATGAAAGACGAGATTAGGAAGACTGGTAGTAGAATCAGTACTTTAGAAACAGACTATGAGCAACGCAACCCCGTAGCGGAAATACCGCTTCCATTAACGCGCCCACGCACCGAGTGTGACTTGAAGGAAACTTCAGTCTTACCGGATTGTGTTAAAGAACTCCAAGCAGTTGAAAGAGAAGTCGGTAAATAAGTCTCTTGGGTGAATAGGGCGCAGTCTATAGTAAACGATTACCAGCTTGTTAAAGAAAAGCCTCTCTATAGATCCATTCTCATGCACATTAGGCAAAAAATTAGAGGAAACGCCGATTTGGCACTCATTTCCTACAATGTGCGAGACGACGACTGGTCAGAAGTTAAGCGAGTTTTGGCTTTGCATTATGCTGACAAGCGAGATATTCGTACCCTAGAATACGAATTAAGTCAAATGACCCAAGGGAATAGGAAAGTGGAGGACTTCTACATGCAAATCAACCACCATATTTCTCTCATCACAAACTGTTTAAAAGACACAAACTACCCTGCAGAAGTGAAAAACGCCTTAATTGATGCTCAAAGGGGCAAGGCATTGGATGTTTTCATATGGGGACTTAGCGGTGACGCCTCTAGGTTATTGGTGATCCGTAGACCCAAAGATCTTCCAGAAGCATTCTCTATCACTTTAGAACTGCAGAGTGTGGGACCAAGGAACTTAACACCAATGGGTCCCATATTTAAGCAGAATTTCAATCAAACATATCGACCAATGAACATTCAGAGGTTTCCTCCCTCACAACAGTTCAATACCGGTATGCACAGATTTCAGGGACCAAGACCAGCTATTAAGCCCGAACCCAATCGATCGGGGCAAAGCTACAGGTCAGGTTTCAATTCGCGCCCAGAAGAGTCAGGTGGAACCAAACGTAGACCGAGTGCCAACTCTAATTTAAACCCCTTTCGTAAGGCTCAAAGACTCTACCATTTAGAGTCAACCACATCTCCATCGAGTCCCGTCTCAGGTGAATACTATCAGAAGCCGCATAATGAACTATGCTACAATGATCCTGGTCAAGAAGGTGAAGCTCACGAACCCGAGAACCCTTCCCAAGAAATAAACCCAGATTCCCCCGTAGAGGAAGTACGTTGCACAAGCGACGGGGAAACAAATTTTATGACCAACGCCTCTCTAGCGTACCATACATAGAGTATGGAACCAAAGACGGGGCTAAGTTACAATTCCTCATAGACACCGGCGCTAACAAAAATTTTATAAGCCCCAAACATTCCGCCGGTTCAACAGCATTACCCACTCCTTTCTTTGTACATTCCGCTGCAGGTGGTATTAAAATTACTCACCGCGTCACCGGTCAATTTTTTAAGCCGATTGGGAACGACACTGTTGTTACCTTTTTTGTCCTCCCCGGGTTAAACTCCTTCGACGGTATCAAAGGAGACGATACGCTCAAAACACTAAATGCATTGATCGATAGGAGAAATCACTTACTGATTAAAACACAATACAATTGTGAGTGACCCAATTCAGCTCAACTAGGAGCTATTGTCATGAATGAATCTTTATTTCGATTTTCGTTCTGTTTTTATACATTTTTAGGATAGCAACATTTTGAATGACACCCGCAACATTTACATATACATATGTTGCTAAGGTGTTATTATTACATAAGTGTTCCTTGCAACATTTACATATACATATGTTGCTTGGATAATATTATTTTTGGTTTGTAGACCCCTGCACTGAATGCACAAACTTCCAACAGTGTACTACATTGCAATCTCGGATAAAAATTGGGGGAGCTACATGAAAAACCAATAGAATTTTCGTTTTTCGGCTTCACCGTACTTTAAATGAAACTGAATAGGTCAAATTTATATAAAACTATTTAATTTTGGGTATGCAGTTTCAAAAAAACATTTAATTTTGCGTCTTCTGCAACTTAGTTTATTAAAATCGAGTAATATTTGGTTGAGTTATTTAACTTTTTAGGAAAAAACCTTAAAGGGCCTAATTAAAACAAGTAGGGAAGAGTTGGGAAAGCTTGACTATAATACACTCACCCACAAAAGTGTACCAGTGTAAATTTAGATGCTGCAGTAGCTGCTGAAGAGCAATGCTGCTACTGCCTGCGGCAGAGAAGTTTCTTTCGCTTATATCTTGACTATCGTTCATCCGATCTTTACCGATCCTTTGGTGTGGATCGATAAAGAATCCCGATTACTAAATATGTCCAAAAAGTACGAACCTTCTATCTATAAAACTGCCGAAGATATGACGTTTTTTCTAAATTTCGGTGGCGGGAGGGGGCGTGGCAATAATTGAAAGTAAGCTTGATCTGCCTGTAAAGCATATGAAGCATAGGTTCCATACATGTCAAACCTCTATCTCTTACCATCTCCGAGATCTATTTATTAATATGGACAGACGGACTGACAGACGGACGGACAGACGACGGCGGACAGACTGACGGACAGACGGTAGTAGTAGTACTACGTAGTACTCGTGGCTATACTAATACTTATTCTAAAAAAATTATTCAATATTTACCTAAAAACTCAACAATTTTCGGTCGACAGTGCTATCGGCGCGACTCATCACCATATTGCGAAAAAATTTCGGTATCGAAAACTTTAATAGCTTTGCTATTATTGACCGATTTTAGAAAATAGGCATACGTTCTAACCGTGAAGAAGTGTAGTTCTTATACAATAAAACAAATATTGGGGGGTTTCTAACCAAACAGTGTTCAAAAACGTCACCAAAGACAAAAAATGGGAAAAAAACAAATCAAAAATGGTTTACGTGAGCAAATAACTCCAAGATAAGAAATAAATCCGCGTCATATAGTATCTTTAAAGACCTAAATTTCTTCTTCCAAAACCGGTAAGAAAATAAAAATCTTTGATATATGACAAAGTTATGGGCGTATAAGTGAGTGCTTGTGCGAAAAAAACATTTTACCGTTATTCAAGATTTCGATGTGCACTAAAAATTCTAGTATGCCACAAAAATCTACTGAACCATATCTACAACCTACGCTAGGTCCCATGCCAGAAGTTTTTTTTTTCAATTTTAAAATTTTTTATATTTTTTTTTTTTTTTTAATTTAAAAAAAATTACTTCCAGCAAATGCCTTGATTCAAATATCTTGACAAATTGTTCAAATATCTTTGAACATATTGCCAGGCGACAATTGTATTTTCTCTTTGATATTAACATGTGTGCTTACAATTGATTTTAAGTGTTTTTATCTTCGATATAATGTTAATTTTAAGTGGACTGTATTTTTACATAGGTGTGATTTCTTTTTCTTTTTTTTGTTCTATTGGCATTTCTTAACATTTTGAATTCATATTAATTATACATATATTTTATTTCTTTACATTGGTTTTTGGGAAGATACAAATGTTTTGACAATTCAATTTTAACTTAACGCCATGTTTGATTAAAACATCTTGCGCCGGCCAAAAAATGTGTATGCTCTATTTTACTTTAAAAAAAATGTTTTCCTAATTTTCAGCGGTTTTTGCATTCTATTGCTTTGAGGTGAAAAGTTTATTCGAATTTCTCTTTTTTGGTTGCATTTTGTCCTTAGGTAAATAACTATTGCAACGATTAAACCTATCAGTATTAAAATTAGTGCTGAATGTCCACTGATATTGTGTACATTTAACTCTTTTAACTTAATATTTTCCTTTTTCTGTTCTTATATAAAGTTTTTTAAGAAGATTATGTCTTTCGTGTTGTTTATCATCACTGTTGTCAATGGCTTGATTTAATCCTTTTTTAACCAAATGTGCTACTTTGGTTATGGGAAATGAGGGGTTTTGAATCTCACTTTTTTTTGGATTAAACTGCATGCCCTGCCGAAATCAGGTGGGTCTCATGAAGCGCAGTGCAACCTTCTTTTTAATTTCAATACACCTTGTTGTGTTAACTTTATTATTTGGCTCTGGTGTGTGCCACAATTCACCTCTAGTTTTGATTCGTGAAATATTTTAAATAACCATGTATTTGGAGACGATAGTTCCGTCCAAATGGTTTCTGCTGGAGTTTGTTCAAACTCACATTTTGGATTATCCGATTGTTTAAGCGCCGATGTCTCACAAGAGTTATCAGTCGCTGAATTCCATGCCCAGTGGCCCTTACACATAAGGTGATCATTACTCTGATGAGCGCATTTATTTAATTCTGCTTCTGTCACTAATACGTAGGCGTCTAGATTGAAGTTGTACACCATGTGTTTATTTTTGATTTGGGCTTTGATTGTTTTACCATTTTTTGTAAATGGTATTGATATTAATTTGTATAAAACTGATGTTTCTAGATTAAATAATGGAACTTCTGTCTTTATTATAAGTTTGCTGTCTATTAAAGTCGCATGCCCTTCCATTAATTTGTAGATCTCACGTAACTCGGACCCTTTTTTACCAGGTAATTTTACTTTTGTTGGCAAATTTCCCTTAATATTCTCAATTTCCTGTTTTAGTTGTTTCGGTCGTAACAATTGAGGGTTGATTTTTCCGTGATTTAAGTCTAGCAGAATATCAGTAATAGCGTTTAAAGTTTTCTCGCAATCAGCTATAATTAAATTTATCTGAGCCACTATCATCTGAAATTTTAAGGCGGCCATGCTTGCATCTTTGGCTTGAGCAAGCGACCGATCTAATTGGTTTATATGTCCTTCTATTTCCTTTAGAGCTGCATTTACCTCATCTGTTGTTTTCTTTAAAATATTAACAGTCGAATCTATTAGGGAAGTTTGTTTTTTGTATAATCCAACCAATTCAAGTTGGTTGCCATGTAAGTTTTTCATACTTTCTTCAATTTCCTTTCGATCGACTGCATCCATTGTCCCAAATAATACATGATGTAAGGATCCAACAAATTCAAATGGTGCTCTTCTAAATCTTCTCGGTCCTATTAAAAGTTCGTATTTAGAATTCAAGTGTTCATACTGATTCTCGATCGCCCTTAACATAGTTATACAAGATTCGTCGTATTTTTTCAGAGCTTCGCAAGTCCATCTGAGTAAGTATGCAAACTCTGGTATCGTACGCATTTCTGTCATAAATGGATTTAAGTCATAATATATGATCATATTCCATTTTGACGAAATGATGTCTATCTTTCCCATTGGATCTAGGTATATCATCGTGTTGTTTTCTAATGGTTTTATCATCGATGAGTTGTTCAATCCTGTTACTGAAGCTGAACATTTGTTTGCCATAAGCATTATCAAACAACTCATTACCATTATAGTGCTCACATTTCTGTTTGAAGTATTTTGTTTACTTATATTTTCCTCGCTTTCTGTTTCTAGTAGAACCAATTTATTGATTGGTCTCTTAATCATGCCATTTTGAGTTTTTACACTGACTACTCTGGTTTTTCCATCTAATCCAGGGTATGTTTCCTGGATTCTACCTAGTGGCCATCTAGATGCACTTGTATTTTCATCTTTGATTAAGACGATTTGGCCTTCCTGCAAATTTGGTTGTATCTTTTTCCACTTAAATCGTTGTTGAAGTGTGACAAGATACTCATCCTTCCACTTCTGCCAGAATTGAGTTTTCATACGGCTTAACATCTTCCATCTGTCTAACGATGAGATTGCTCTTTCCTCGATAGGTTCTGGGATATCCAATAATGGTTTTCCGATCAAAAAATGACCAGGTGTTAGGATGTCATCAAAATCTTTGCTGCTATCATTCTGATAGAGTGGTCTGGAATTTAATATTGCTTCAATCTGAGCTAGCAAGGTACTTATTTCTTCATAAGTTAAGGTGCTAGCTCCTATTACCCTTTTCAAGTGATACTTTACTGATTTTACCCCTGCCTCCCAAATACCTCCAAAGTGAGGTGCCGCGGGGGGAATAAAGTGCCACTGAATTTGTTCAGATGTCCAAACTGGCGCTATACTATTCATTTCCATAGCGTTTGCGAAGTCAGTATGAAGGATTCGCTCTGCTCCAATGAAATTTGTACCGTTGTCAGAGTATAAATGGGCGCATTTTCCCCTTCTTGCTGAGAATCTTCGAAATGCGGCTAAAAATGCTTCTGTTGTCAAGTCACTGACTGCTTCTAGATGTACAGCCTTCGTACTCATACAAATAAAAACTGCTATATACCCTTTATACGACTTATTTCCTCTGCCTTTTGATACTCTTATTTGAATTGGACCGGCGTAATCAACTCCTGTATGAGTAAATGGATTTGAAACCTTTACTCTAGGTTCTGGCATTTGTCCCATTAGCTGTTGTGGAGTTTGATTTCTATACCTTGTGCATTTTACACAATGCCTGACAATTTTCTTAACTGCGTTTTTAAGACCTGTTATCCAATAACTCCTTCGAATCATGGTTTCCATTAGCCTATTTCCACCATGCAGAGTTTCCTTATGATTTTTAGCTATTAATAAATTTGCCAAGTGAGATTTATTTAAAATTATTGGATGTTTTTGATTGTATTTTAAATCCGCAAATTTTAAACGCCCACCGACTCTCATTATCCCTTTTTCATCTAAAATCGGGTATAACGTAGCTAATTTGCTGTTCATGTCGACTTCTTTTGTTTGTTGCAGTTTCCTTATTTCTTCTGGAAACTCTGTCTCCTGGTGATGCTTAAATACAATTGTTTTGGCTTCCTCTAAGTCCTGAATTGTAATTTTACCAGACTTTCTTTTGCTCTGGCAACGTCTTATAAATATAATAACGTAAGCCGTTACCCTTACTAGCTTATCAAATTGGCTGCACTTATGAACAAGCTTGTCTAAAAAGTGTGTTTCGGCTTGTGTTAAAAAAGTGCTGTAATTGGTTTCAGTTTCTTCCTTTGGCCAGTTTTCTTCTGATTTCTCTAACCACTTTGGTCCTTTCCACCACAATTCATAATCTTTCAGTTTGTGTGGAGCGATTCCTCTGGACGCAATATCTGCTGGATTTTCCTTTGAACCTATATGGCCCCAAATTATGTTAGGCATCTGTTTGTGAATCTGTTCTACTTTAGATCTCACAAACCTGTCTTTGCTCCTTTGATTCCTAATCCAAGCAAGTGTTATTGTGGAATCACTCCAAGCATACGTATTTTTGGACATGTTCATTACTGTGGATGCTTGAGTAACAGTTCGGATAATAAACACGCTGCACAAAGTTCTAGCTTAGGAAGAGTTTTCCTATTCTTAATTGGATTAACCTTTGTCTTGCTTGCTATGATTATCACTCCTGACTCAGACTTCCCATATAACACGGCTGCGAACGCCTTTTCTGATGCGTCGGCAAATCCATGAATTTCCAGAGGATCGCTTAATGTGGCGTAATTCCATCTTGGAATTTTGATTTTTTCAACCTCTGGAAGATTTTTTATAAATTCCCCCATTCTTTTTTTATTTCATCATTCAGAATTTCATCCCAACTAAAATGAGACAACCATAATTTTTGAATGAACAATTTCGCGATTGTTGTTATCGGTGAAAGCCACCCAAGTGGATCGAATATTCTTGCCAATATCGATAGTGCTTTTCTTTTTGTGATTTTTTCTGAGTCACTTATATTAATGTTGAAAGTAAACTCATCATCCTGTGGGCTCCACTTCAACCCTAACGTTTTTATTGTTTCCTCATTGTTAATCTCAAATGTTCCCATATCTCCTGAATTTGGCAAAGCTGCCTTAATCTCTTTGTTATTTGTTGCCCACTTACGGAGATGAAATCCGTAACTTTCCAACTCTTTAGCTATGTCTTTTTGTATCCTTATGCACTCAGAAATGCTGTCTGCTCCTGACATAAAATCATTCATGTAAAAGTCCATTTTTATTCTGTTTTTAATGGATTCGTTTATGCACTGCTCTGATATTTCCTGTAAGGCTCTTGTGGCTAAAAAGGGTGCGGAGGCAGTACCATAAGTAACAGTGGTCATTTGAAATTCTTTCATTGGGTCTTTATGATCTTCCCGCCAAAGAATTCTTAAGTAGTCCTGATCCTCTTCTGCAATTTTAATTTGCCTATACATTTTTCTATGTCTGCAGTGATGACATATTTCCAGTTCCGCCATTTCATTATTATTTCTAATATGTTATTTTGAATATGGGGTCCTGTTAATTGTATGTCGTTTAGACATTTGTTGTTTGATGTTTTTGCGGAAGCGTCAAATACCGCTCTTGGTTTTGTGGTCAAGCTATATTCTCGAATTACTGGTTGGTGTGGCATGTAATATTTACCTGAACCTGGTTTCTCTGACTCCTTCATATGACCCATTTTTAAGTATTCCTCCATAAACTTCACATAAAGCTCTTTTAAATTTGGGTCGGCTTTAAATCATTTTTCGAGGCTTATCATCCTTGCCATTGCTCTTTTTCTAGAGTCCCCCAAACTTTTGTCTTCCAAAAATGGCATTCGAACAATAAATTTCCCGTCATTATCTCTTCTTGTTGTTTCTTCAAAAAACTTCATACATATATCGTTCTCGCTGAGTTCTTTTTCCACTGGAATCTCTTCCATTTCCCAAAACTTTTCCAAATTTATTGTTGCTGCTGTTTTAATTATTTGATTGCTTTTAATTTTAACAGGACCTGACAAAATCCAACCCAATTCCCTGCATTGAGCCAACATTGTTCCTTCTTGTTTTAAACCTTCCTTAACTATTTCGGGCATTAAATCCGATCCAATTAAGATGTCTATTCGACTGCGTTGGTTAAATAGTGGATCCGCTAGCATCTCATTCTTCCAGATATCTTTCTCGTACTCGAAAGAATTTTGAGGTTGCGGATTCACTACTTTTTGCATGACCAATGCCTTAATGTTATACCTGGCGTTACTTGGAAATCTAGGCCGAATCTCAAGATTTAGAGTTGATTTTGATACTGCAACTACACTGTCTCCCATTCCAAATATTTTGTTTAAGGGGGTCTTCTCATTCAAAACCCGTTTTTTGGACCCTTTTTAAAAAATTCTTATTTGAAAACGCAAAGAATAATTGAAAACTTTTTTTTATTTATTGTATTACAAAAGGTTCAAAGTAAATAAAAAATTTTTTTTGACTCGATACGAGGGCTGTTCAAAAAGTAATGAGACTTCAAAGTTGGTGGTGAAAAAAGGTGTCGTCACGGCGGCCACGATTCCAGGTCTCCGGAGCGTCCGAAATGAAAAAAAACGGGGTTATAATCAGTATAGATGTAATTCTCGGCTGAACCTGGGTCAAACTTAAGCTTGTGCTTGTTTGTAATTTGACTTGTAAAAGGGGGTGGCCCGCGCCCCTGTGGGGGCGCGGGGCTGCTGTTTTGGGAGGGTCGGTCGCGGCGTGGGCGGCTCGGGTGTCGTGCGGTTTCGGAGTGGTGATCATGGGAGGTGCTGGTTTGTTTAATAGGCCTGTTAGAGGAGGAGGTAATGGAAACACTGTCTCTTCTTCCTCTTTCCCTGCCTTCCAGGGTGTCGTGCTGCCTTCGTGATTGTGTTGTTGTTAATACCTTCTTTTCTATTTTTTTTGACAAAATGGCGGCCATTCAAAAAAAAAAATTTCAATTTCGGGCTTTTTTTTTGTAGTTTAGTGTAAAAAAAAAAATAGTAAAAAATTTAAATTATGGTCGAGGTTCAGCCGAGAATGGTGACAATTCTGCGTCGATTCCACTTTGTTTCATGAAAATTGGTTCAGTTGAACTGGAGATATCATGGCCGCCAGTTCGAAAAACGTGGTTTCGAGATAAACGCGTTTAAAGTTTGAAGTAATTTTTTTGGAAAAAAAAAAAAAAATCAAAAATGTTTAAATGCAGTTTTAAAGAACTGACAATTCTCCGTCGAATTCATTTTGTTTCATCAAAATCGGTCCGGTAGAACCGGAGAAAACTTAACGCCTAGGTCAAAATACGAGGGTTTAAAAAAAAGTTGCTCAATGAGAAGACCCCCTTAAGTTTGCAGTTGCTTGGGAATTTAGGTCACATTGGGTCACTAAAAGGACTATATCTCCTAAACTAATTCGAGTTTTCGAAAATCCTTTTGGGGGGATATTTTTGAATATCCAAGCTATAAATAAATGCAAAAAAAAAAAGTCGAAAAAAAAAGTTGCTCAATGAGAAGACCCCCTTAACTTCTTTTTCCTTGGCAAATGTAATATTTGAGCTGCTTCTTCTGAAATGGCTGTAATTTGTGATCCCTGATCAATAAGAGCCCTCATCAATTTCCACTCTCCTGTATTTGTCCTTACTTCTATTTGTGCTGTTGCAAGTAATGTTGTAACTGACGAGTTTTTGGTCATAAGAGTTGATTTTTGCTCTTCTTGGTGCAATAAGGTATGATGTTTACTTGAACAATGATTGCATGGCTTGAAAGGGCCTGAACACCTTTCAAAATATTTGTGCCCCAAGCATTTAAAACAGCATTTAAAATTTCGCGCCGTTTCCTTTCTATCTTGGACTGATAATGCTGCAAACTTATAGCAATTTATGATCTTATGACCGTTGATATTGCACATGGCACAAACATCAGGATTGTATTCTTTTTTCTGTGGTCGTTTTTCGTGAACTGGTACTTGCAAGGTTTTAATGGCCTGCAGGTGTTGTTCCAGAAATTCGAACACATCGTCTAATTTTTGTATTTCTCTTAATTTCCTGGTCGTTTGCTCATACTGTTGCAGTCCCTTCCTGTCGAATTTTTTTTAGGATTATGCGCGCTAAGAAAATATCGGCATCTCCTACATTTATTTCCATGCCTTTTATCGCATGTACGCATTCTCTAGTAGTATCGAGCAATTGTTGTACACTCTTCTCGATCTCACTGTTTATTGTTGGTTGTTCCAACAATTTATCAAACAGGTTTGAAAATAGCTGTGTTCTGTTTTCGAATCTTTCTTTCAGAATTTGTACGGCTATTTCATAATTTTCTTCCGATATCAGCAAGTGCTGTATTAACTTGCTAGCTTCTCCTTTGACTAAATCTTTTAGTCTTATTAATTTTTCCTTTCCTCCTAACGTTTCGTCATTATCGATCAGATTCGAAAACGTATCGAAAAGGCGGACCAAGATGAAAGGTCCCCAGAAAATGGAGGTATATTAACCTCTTTTAGCTTCAGCCGGCTTTCGCCCGGCTTTGACTTAATTATGCGCGTTACTTCTCGCTCGCTTACCTTTTCCCATTCATCCTCCACTATAATCTGCTCCTCAAGACTGCTTTGCAATGCCGATAACCCTTCGAAAAGGTTTTGCAGCCTTTTAAATTCTAAATCCAGCATTTGCTTCTGAATTGAATTTTCTATTTCTTTCATTTCGTTGTTCTCAATCCTTATGTGAAATTTTGCTGTCGCTCTAAAAAACCAGTTTTTTTCCATTTTCCCATGCCGAGTTCAATGGGTTCGCTATTTTTTTCGAGCTTATCTCACTTAAAATTTTATTTTTCTTATCAACCTGTTCATTAAAGGTGTTTGACGTAAAATAATCTGTACCTGTAAATCTTTTTTGGTTTTCTATTAATATGGCGTGCTGAGACTCAAATTTTGGCCATATTTGTTCTAGCTGAGACCTATAGCTGTCATCTCCTATTAATTCTGCATCCCATTCTGTCTGCAGATCTGTTAATTGATCATTAAGTGCGCACTGGCTTTTTAACAGCGCTGCCAATTGGTCCCTGGTTAGAGTCATTTTAATATTTTGTGATTTTCCTTTTATTATTGTTTTTAATTGTCTTGTCAAAACATTCATCTAACCAAACAAAAATTTTTTTTTTACTTAATTTTGCTTATATTTTATATTTCAACTGAATATGGATATTAAAATTTATATGGAAATTAGTTTCCTTGCTTTTTTCTATGGTTTTCTTAAAAAATTTTGAGTTTTTGTTTTTTAATATTTTTGATTATGCAACAGCGAAATACGCATTTTGTTGCAGCGGTGCCACATGGGCACCCTACTTTTTATTTATTTATGTTTGTTACTTTTTTGTTTTGTTTAATAATTTTACTTAGCTCTTCCTCTATTTCTATCACCTTGTCCCAATATTTCCAGGCCTCTTGGTATGGTGGTGGTGGTGTGGCGTTGATTCTCTCCAGGAGTGCTGCCCTTCTCCGCCGTAGTCCTGCCTGTTTTCCGCCTCTCCTTTTTGGGATGGTGATTACTGGGATCTGTGTTCGTTTCGCCTCCTTCTCTTCCTTCTTCCTTCTCTCAGATTGAAGGCTGGGTTGCCTCCTCTTATATTCCGCGATTGTGAGCGGCTTTGGTCCCGTGCTTGGGTTTCGCTGGATCTCTTCCCTGATCCGTTGTTGCGTCTCGTTGTTAGGCGGGTGCATTGCCTTCCGGTAGGACGTCTTCTTTTTGTTTTGTTGGCAACTATGAAGGTCGCCTTGAAACCTCCTTACGCAGGATATTTTCTTACGTTTGGCAGGTCGGGTTTTTTTTTTTTTTTTGAGACACCTATAAAGGTTGCCCTTAAACCTCCTTACGCAGGATATTTCCTGACGTTTGGTAGGTCAATGTGACAGAAGGATCCTTCCTTCTGAACACGTCCTTAGGTTTTTTCCTCGTTTTGTATTAACTCGGAATACCTTTTCTTCCGACCTGAGCAAATGCCGTTTAATTTAGCAAGTTTGCCTTTTCAGGGACGAAGGACCAATGATAAAAACACAATACAATTGTGAGTGACCCAATTCAGCTCAACTAGGAGCTATTGTCATGAATGAATCTTTATTTCGATTTTCGTTTTGTTTTTATACATTTTTTTAGGATAGCAACATTTTGAATGACACCCGCAACATTTACATATACATATGTTGCTAAGGTGTTATTATTACATAAGTGTTCCTTGCAACATTTACATATACATATGTTGCTTGGATAATATTATTTTTGGTTTGTAGACCCCTGCACTGAATGCACAGATTATCAATGCATAGGTCTTCTTACATGCTATGACCTCTGCACTTGTGTTCTTGTTTTGTGCGGCTAATTTTAGGTGACAAGAACATTTGACTTCCCAGCAGGTGCCTGGATTCAAATGCCTTGTTCAAATATCTTTGAACACTTACTGACAATAACACCAGGGGTCAAGCTAACGCTTTTGGCCAGGAAGTCTTCAAATGTACATCCTTTGTTAGACGACCCACACCCTCAATTCGTAGAAGAAGCACTAAACGCGCTCATTGTCGAATACTCTAAAATCTTTGAACCACTTTCACCCGGAGGAACCGTGGACACAAGTGTTCGAGCTGAAATTCGCACGAGCACCCCAGACCCTGTATACACGAAAAGCTATCCTTACCCTGCTAGCATGAGGGAGGAAGTAGATAGACAGATCGAAGAACTTTTGCGGGATGGTATTATCCGACCGTCCAAAAGCCCTAATAACTTCCCAGCTTGGGTAGTTCCAAAAAAGCCGAAGCCCAATGGAGACAAACAATATCGCGTGGTCATCGACTTCAAGCGACTGAACACCGTCACAATTGCGGATACGTATCCAATACCAGACATCACCTCCATCCTAGCAAGCCTTGGGAAGGCTAAATATTTTACCACTCTTGATTTGAAATCGGGATTCCACCAAATTTATATGTTGGAATCCGATATTCCGAAAACCGCATTTTCAACATTGAATGGAAAATACGAGTTTCTCCGTCTACCCTTTGGTTTGAAAAACGCTCCAGCGGTGTTCCAGCGAATGATTGACGATGTGTTAAGAGAACACATTGGCAAAATTTGCTATGTGTACATCGACGACATAATAGTCTTCAGTGAAGACTATGATAGCCACTGGAGAAATCTTCGCGCCGTTTTCGATAATCTAAAAAAGGCCAACCTCCAAGTCAACCTAGAAAAGACGCACTTTTTGTCAACGCAAGTTGAATTTCTGGGTTACATCGTAACCGCAGATGGTATTAGAGCGGATGAAAAAAAGGTTGAGGGCATTACCAAAATGAAACCCCCTACCAATGTAAAAGAACTGAAGAGTTTCCTGGGTATGACTTCATACTATAGAAAGTTCATCAAAGATTACGCGAAAGTCGCGAAACCATTGACAAATTTAACTAGGGGAGAATTCGCCAGAGTTAAATCGTCACAATCAAAGAAAGTTCCTATCGAACTCGATGAGTGCGCTTTAAAGGCCTTCAACGACTTGAAGACCATCCTTTCCTCGTCAGAGGTATTAGCATTCCCAGATTTTTCCAAACCCTTCCATCTTACCACAGATGCGTCAAATTACGCCATAGGGGCAGTTCTTTCCCTAGTGGAATCTAATAAAGATCGTCCAATTGCTTACATCTCCCGACGCTTAAACCAAACGTAGGAGAATTACGCCACCAACGAAAAAGAAATGCTCGCGATAGTCTGGGCGTTAGATAATCTCCGCTCATACTTATATGGTGCGGGATCTATCAAAATTTATACTGATCATCAGCCGCTAACGTTTGCGTTGGGAAACAGGAATTTTAATGCTAAATTAAAGCGTTGGAAGTCTCGTATTGAGGAGTATAATTGCGAACTTATCTACAAACCAGGGAAATCAATTTAGTGGCCGACGCTCTTTCACGCGTCACCACACAGTTGAATCATTTGGGTTCAACCACAGCTACAGCCTCAGAAACCGATTCCGTAGCAACAATACACAGCGCACTTCAAGACGCTTCAGATTTCATCCCCCACGTTGAGGCTCCTATAAACGTTTACCGAAATCAGCTAATCTTTGATCCAAATATCTCTGATTATTCGTGTGAACAGCCTCATTCGGGATACGTGCGTCACAAAATCCCGATAAACGATCGCACTCTTTCGAATTTTGCAAATTCTTTGGAACAATACTTAAAGCCTTCAATAATAAATGGCATTAAGATCCCTGATACTTACTTGCAATTCCTACAAACTTGCTGCACTCAGCATTTTAAGCTATACAAGATTCGTATAGCGCAACGTCTAATCGAAGATGTCACAGACGAAGAACAAATTTGCGATATCATTGAAAAGAAACATCGCAGAGCTCATAGAGGTCCAAAAGAAGTTCGCATCCAAATCATGGAGAAATATTACTTCCCCAAAATGGCAAGCCTTCTTCGTGCTCAACTGTCAACTTGCACTACTTGCAAGTTGTACAAGTATGACAGACATCCTAACAAACCAGCCCTACAAACGACTCCCATACCCAAATACCCGTGTGAAATACTTCACATTGACGTTTTCACATTAGAGAAAAAACTCTACTTGAGCTGCATTGACAAATTCTCAAAGTTCGCCAAACTTTTCCCTTTACAATCGAAGTCCGCAGTTCATCTTCGCGAAACACTGTTAGAGACTCTTCATTATTTCACAGCACCCAGAATGATAGTGTCAGATAATGAGAGAGGGCTTTTATGTCCAACAGTCTTAAATTATTTGCGAACTCTGGAAATCGAACTGTACCATACTCCAACACAGAAAAGCGAGGTTAACGGTCAAGTAGAAAGGTTTCATTTCACTTTTATGGAAATATACCGATGCCTGAAAATCGAATACCCGACTTTTAAGAGCACAGAATTGGTACCGATTGTTGTAGACAGGTACAATAATTCTGTCCATTCGGTGACTAATAAAAAACCTGTTGATATTTTTCTTGATCGTTCTTCCAGAATAAATTATCAGGGTCTCTCTAATTTCAAACAACAGATCTTAGAAGACGTTAGGGGACTCATTGAGCACAAACAGGAACTAACAAACAACAGACGTAATACGAATCGAAGTGATCCTATTTCTTATGATCAGGGCCAAACAGTATACGTCGCTAACAAGCAAAATAAAACGAAAGAAAAACAACGGTTCAAGGCAGAAGAGGTTCAAGAGAACAGGAAGGTCACCGTGAAAACCAAGTCAGGAAAAATTTTTCACAAATCTCATTTGGAAAGGTTGAGCTAAAGACGATTCAAATATCAAGTTGTTTTCCATTCAATATTTGCTTTTCACGTTTATTTTTTCGTATTGTTTTTCGTATTGTCGTAGGACCAATGCAAGAAGGTAGGAGTTTTATAACGTAAATATCTCAAAAAATTTTTAACTCGATTCAACCACATATAAGGGGAAATGGAAATGAAACGTTTCACAAACTCTATTGACTCTTGACAAACACAGAATTTTCCCAAAAAATATTATAATCATGAAAGCAAAAATTGGAGTTAAGTTCAATTTTAAGTAAAATAACAATAATTTAAAAACGATTAATTAAGAAACCAAATAGGTTAATATTTTTCAAAAAAAAAAAGAAGAGAAAAAAACAAAAAAACATTTACACACCTAGATTTAACACATTTTGAACAATTAATTATAAGTATTTACCATCTCATCTACATTTAAACCCTTTTTTGGCGCTACAAGCATGTCCACAATCCGTATAGCGACCGCCATTCATATTTTCAAGTACGATTCGCCCGTAATCCCTCTTCAACAAGGCACTATTTGGAGGATCAATGGGGTTTTTAAGCTCGCTCACATCATCAACTTGGACAAAATGCAACAACTCGTCGGTGAATTAACAGAGGAAACGGCTACGTTGACTGATCGGAAAATCGGAGCCTTGGTGACGCACTACCTGGAGGATGCAGCTGAGGGTATCAGCAGAATGACCAGCACTCCACAGCGAAGGCCTCGTTCCATAGACTGGACAGGATCCGCCTGGAAATGGGTCGCCGGATCACCCGATGCGGCGGACTGGAACGCTATCCTGAACTCACAAGATGTGGTCGCAAAAAATAATGACCAACAAATAAGAATTAACGCCAGACTTTTTGACTCCACGCATGAATCGATCCAACAGCTAAATAACGTCGTTGCAAGAGTGAACGCAATAGACGGGGATCTTCATGCCACCACAACGGTCTTGCACAAGGCCATCATCTTAGCCAACCAGGTCGCCGAGGTCGCCAGAGCTTGCCAACTGGCAAAGAACGGGATAATCAACTCCAACCTTCTGGACCATAGGAAATCGAGGCCATTCTGGCGGAAGTCAACAGCCTTCCTTACCAAAACGCCATCAAAGCAGTGGAATTCTCTCGACCCTCCATTTTGACCAATGGAACACTGCTGCTGTACATCCTGGCACTGCCCAAGGTGATACAGAAACAATACCGGCTGATGTTCCTCTACCCGACAATCATCGACGGGAAACAGGTAGTGCTGGACAAATACAACAAATTGGCAATGGATGCCAGCGAAACTTACGCCGTCATGGGCGCGTGCTCTTCCATAGGCAATACCACAGTTTGCCGGGAAAGGGACCTATTAAAATTGGAAGAGGGAAGTTGCATCCCCCGGCTGTTGAAGGGAGGTCCAGCAGCATGTACCTATTTGTGAAACGACCAGGAGATAACCAAGCTCATTGAAGACGGAACGATACTATTAACAAACTTCAATGGAACGGTGATTACTACCACAAAGCGGTACCATCTAACCGGGTCATTCGTTGTGCAATTCGACAATGAGACTGTAGTAATTGCTGATCGGAACTGCAGTAGCTATTCGTCAAACCATCTAATGGCTATGCCGGCCGTCCTGTCTCACGTAACAGCCGCGAATTAACAATTGACATTGGAATATGTCCACGACGTTAGCTTACAGAACCTAAGTAAGATGTCGAGTATGACTGGGAAACTACTCTTCTCCTTCCTCTCGGAAACGTTGCTGACCTTGGTTGCACTTTCTCTAATATACTTCCTATGGAGAAAACTAACCAACACCAGAGGGATCCCCAGGGTCACTGATGCCACCACGGACCTGAGTACGCAGGTCGCTAATGAACTGCCCAAGGCCCACTGATCTGTGGGACACAGATTTTGTGATGGGGAGGAGTTAACACCAGCCAGCGGCCCCTTCCCCTCACAACTCGCGCATAGCATCAGCCAGAGCCAGCGGCACCTTCCCCTCACCCCTCGCACAGCGGCTCACATACCAGCGGCCGCACAAACAACAACAAGCAGTTCAAGTGGCTACAACAATGTAGCTGGAACGACAGAGTGACACCACGACAGCGACGTCATAACAACGGAAGAGCGCTGACCGTCCGTTAGCTGTTGCAGCTAAAACCTCGCTCACTCGTCACCCCCCTCCCGTCGACCTACCAATTGAAACTGCAGCGCTAGCGTCCGATTACAACAACAAGTTGTGGGACCAAGAACAACCAACGCTGGCGGTTTCGCAATATCCGCTGCACTCTGCCGGCACCAAAGAAAGCTGACTCCGCGGGATTCTCGGTGCTCTGCCAGCACCGAAATATGCCGACGTCGCGGGACTCTTAGCAGCGGCGTGGCCAACCGGCCACTTGTAGAATAAGTTAGATTTAATTCCATTTGTACCCCCAAACACAACAGAACTCAATTCTTTTTATTAAATAAAATATTGTAACGTTTAATTGGCTCGACTTGTTATTGGTTTATTGTTGGAACGGAGCTGGGATATTTACAGGATGAGACTACAACCCAAAGCTGTGGATATACTAATAATTAGGTAATATCGCAGGGTAGTACCCTTGCTGGCCATGACTGGCCGTAACTTCCATATATACTGCAATATTTCCATATTTTATTATTGGAAGAAGCACAAACTGAATGAACCGTTGAAACACTGCTGGGCCATTTTTCAATCCAAATGGCATTTTTAGGAACTTAAACTGTCTGCTGGGCGTCACAAATGCAGTGTACTTTATTGAATCTTCAGCAACATTAATCTGGTGATAACCACTCTTTAAGTCCAATGTAGTAAAGTAGCTGTTGCCCTCTAATTTCTCCAAACAGTCATCGATTCTTGCTAATGGGTACCCATCTCTTACAGTCATTTTATTAACTTTCTTTTTCTCCGTACTTAATCTTGGATCAATATAACACTCTTTACTATCAGTTGGTTCAATACAGAAAATAAACTTTTCCGAATCAATCATTAACTCTTCGGGACCTGAACCGACCTCTTTAACAGGCGATTCATAAGTCTTCTCTTTTTCAAAGACAATATCTGAAGATTCTACAGTTTCTCTATTTTCAATAGCAAATTCTGAAGTTTTTCTATTTGCAATAGCTATCTCTGAAGTTTCTAAAGCTTTTCTATTTTCAATTGCAATATCGGAAGTTTTTCTATTTACAGTTTCGGAAGTTTCTCTATTTTCAATAGCAATATCGGAAGTTTTTCTATTCTCAATAGCAATTTCTGAAGTTTTTCTATTTTTAATAGCAATATCGGAAGTTTTCTATTTTCAATAGCAATTTCGGAAGTTTTTCTATTTTCAATAGCAATGTCGGAAGTTTTTCTATTTTCAATAGCAATGTCGGAAGTTTTCCTATTTGCTCTAGCAGTCTCTGAAGTTTTTGTGTTCGCAACATCAATATCTAAAGTTTCTGAAGTTCTTTGAAAACAATTTTTGCATAATTCACACTGATTCACAATTTTGTCATTCTTTAAGGCACTGTAAATACAATGCAAAATATTCTTTGAAATCTTCAATTTCTCTTTATTCGCTGCAATTTCAATATGAGGTGTTTTAATCTCATTTATAAAACATAATTTTAACTTAAACATCTTTAGGAAATCTCTGCCAAGTAATACAGGATACGGAATGTAATGATCTGGAACAACGTAAATTAGCAATTCCTTTGTAACTTGAAGAAAAGTAATTTTGATCAATATTTTGCCAAAAGTGCATAAACGAAAATTTCCAAGTCCCTTAAAGTTCGTCTTTTCGAGTTCATTCTCATCATCTCAGATTTTGTGGTAATGCGGAATGTTGGATTAAGCTAATGGCGCTACCCGTATCAAAAAGAGAACACAAATCAATATTTGGAGAACTATTCATGTTGAAAGCAATTCTTACCATGTTTATAACACCCACTTCAGCTGAATTTCGACTTAGGTCCTTTTTACCAAATTCGTCTGCCATAGCGATGACCTTATTTTTGGTTGATGCCTTGCAATTCTTGATCGAATGCTGTGTAGATCCACATTTGAAACAAGATCCCTTAGCTCGCTTCGGTTCTGGGCAACCGATCGCCATGTGTCCAAGCGCAGAACAATTATAGCAACGTATTGTATTTTTGCTAGGGATGTGTGTACTAATTCGACTGCTTAGACATTTTCTCGGGTACAAACACTGTTGACTTAAGCAGATTCACCACTTCAACCACAGAGTATGAGTGGCCAAACGTTTGCAGAAAATGTTGTTTGAAACTTTCATAAGACGCAGATTATTCCACACGCAGAAACAGCTCAGCCTCCGAACCAGGTTTCATCAGACGACGGACACACTTTAGCTTGAATGTGTCATCCTCCTCCACAGAATGGCAAACGCGCTCAAAATCTTTGATCCACTTGTGAGCATCGTACATCTCTGCTCCTGAATACGGGGTCATGGCTTGTATGACATCACTGAGCTCGCAATTCTCTCAGAAGATTTTTATTTTTCAGCAGTTCAATTTCGGCTTGAACTATGGATTTTTCAAGTTTAATGTTTCGCAGCTCATCTTCCGGCAAAACTTGGCCTGTGCGCGCATCTTCCTGCACGCTCAATTTGGTCATCTCGCGCTCCATGTTTAACATTGAATCCACTGGGGTCTGCTTTGGAGCCTGGTGTAGAACTAGTTTTTTCATTGTGCAATCTGCTGACAAGTCAGATTCGCTCCATAAGCTAGCTTCCTCACTGGCATCCTCTTCCAGGTCTCTTAGAACAGCTCCATTTTCCATAGCCAACTTGCGCAGCTGTCTATAAGACGCCTGAATATTAAACTCAATTTGGTTGCTGCTAAGCCAAGCCACTATTTCGTCTTTTTTCATAATTACAATTTCGGCGCGACGCAAAAAATTTTCTGAAGAATTTCGTAAATATGTATTTTCCGAAGTATGTCTGTCTCTTTTCTTTTCACAATTTCTATAGGCTGTGTTGACTGTTCACAAAGCGTCACTACACACATACACACTTGTCTAAGGCTGTGTTCGCTGTTCTCGACGCGTCACTACACACTTGTCTAAGGCTGTGTTGACTATTCTCGAAGCGTCACTATACACATATGTACACACGTACACGCAGTCACGTAGCAATGTTTAAAAAATAATTTCTTGCAGGCTTTTCTGGATTATCCCACTTCTGAAGTTTTTAGGGGGTCCGAGTGATCCAATTAATACACATACACCTTAATACATTCGTTTAGATCAGGGTTCCCCAAGAAGAGAGGCTCTCTGACGCTCTCTGACTCTCTCTAACACACACTGATACATTACTTCGGCAAGCATTCGGTGTGAATTTCTGAGTGTGTTCGGCCCCCCGGGGCATGGCTGGGGAACACTGGTTTAGATCATGTATGTACAGTTTATTTACACTTTTTATTTATTTACACATATTATGGCTAAGTCTGCTCCACACTGATCACAAGCCTCGAATGAGTGAGCAGCCGCTCATGCCTGCGTCTTTACTGCTCCGACAGTGTTGGTAAAGGCGCAGTTATCAGTGTTTAACAATGTCTTAACTATTTAAATTTAAAACGTAACCGATAAATGGCTGCAGGGTCACATATAATACTTAACTACCTTTACACATTATTTAACAGGTATGTTGCAGATCGCACTAAAATTAGTTGTGTTAAGAAACTCGAACTGGTTTCGCAGATTTT
The DNA here is from genome assembly GCA_018904265.1 of Lordiphosa collinella. Lineage (NCBI taxonomy): Eukaryota > Metazoa > Arthropoda > Insecta > Diptera > Drosophilidae > Lordiphosa > Lordiphosa collinella. Next base: position 74,250 of record JAEIFV010000922.1, on the reverse strand, counting down.
TTAATTTTTATGAAAGTCGAAAAAAAACGCACTTCCATATTCTGTCACATAACGTAATCCTTTTTGCTTGCAAGTATATTTCTTTGTTTTTTTATGATGAAGGTTAATAAATTCGTACGACTGTCGCGTGCGTGCTGTGGAAATGCCCATATACTTAACAGGGTTGCAAATGTTTCCTTCTACCTGATACATACTTTTGCACAACTTCATGATCCCCCTTTTCCCATTTTTAATGGGAACAGAACAGAAGAGCCTAAAATATAGTGTTAAAAAAAACTTTTTGTTTTCAATGGATATGTCCTCAAAATTGGTATGTATTTGTTTTATATGCTTTCAGACAATTCTACAAAGTTTGGTAAGAATGACTATAGACTATAGCATATAACTGCAGTATGAATGATCGGTCGAAAGACTAGTTTTTGTTTGAAAAACTTTTTTGTTTTTAATGGGAACGTCCCTTACGTTGGCATATATTTATTTTATATACTTTTGTCAAAATCGGATGACTATAGCATATAGCTGCAGTATGAAAAGAAGTTCTAGTTAGAAAAACTTTTTTGTTTTAAATGGGTTCGCCTCCAAATTTCGTAATTAACAGTTTGTTATGCTTTTCCATGATTTCACCAAGGTTGGTCGAAATCAGCCATCTATATACAAGCCCTAACCACATTTAATTCGTACACCATGCATTTTCTGCTTAGTGCTTCTTTCAGAAGTCTATTTGTTTAGCATAGTGGTAGCTGTACCAACATGATTATATTTTTCTGAAAGGTTGGTAAATTATCTTTTATTTGATATATAATATGTAACAAAAATATGGGAAAGTAATACTTAAACTTAAATTTTATGAAAACACTTCATTGATGACTGAATTTATGCCAACCATTTTTAATTCGTACAGCAGCTTATTTTCCTTTTTAAAACTGAGTAACGTCTCCCTTATTTTTTTATTACTGCTTCAATTCGATTTTTCATTGAATTTACCAAGTTTTGACACTCCTCAGAGGTAATCGAGTTCCAAATTTCCTCAGTTTTGGACTTTAAGTCGATTACAGTGCGCTGTGGCTCATTTTTGAGCTTTCTTTTCATTAATGTCCAGAGACTTTCTATTGGGCTCAGGTCAGGGCTTGATGATGGCCAATCGAGAACGTCAATTTGATTTTGGTGAAGCTAAGTCTTGGTCTATTTAACGGTATGTGGTGTTGCAGAGTCCTGCTGAAAGATATATTCGCCACAATCGGCTAGCTTTGGTGCTACAGGTATGAGATGATTTTCTAGAATATTGATGTATTTTTTAGCATTAACTGTTCCATCTATAAAGTGAAGCTCTCCTACACCTTTTGCCGACATACATCCCCATACCATTACACTCGCTGGAAACTTTACTTTGCGCTTCAGACAGTCTCTATTGAATGCCTCCGTTTTCTTTCGTATTACTCGTTTTCTATCATCTCCGACACATAAATCAAATTTAGATTCATCGCTAAATATGATCGTGTTCCACTATCTTTGTACCCAGTTCCGTCTTTGTTTTGCCCATAGCAAACGTTTTTTTCTTTGCAAAGTGGTAAGCATGGGCTTTTCTTTGGCCTAAAAAAACACACATATGTTATATGAATACGTTCTGCAACATTAGTGGCCTGAACTTACTTTGTAGAAACTATAACCTATAGTTTTCATTTGCTGGCGCGTCCATTCACGATTCACGGCCAATACTATTGGACCAACATGATGCAATTTCTCTAACAGAGCTTCTTCGATTTTTTCTTATTATACCAGACAAAGCCCTTTTATCGCGGAGAGTGATTTTTTAAACTCGACCTCTTTGTGCAACATTGTTAATACTCCCATTTTTTTTAAGTTTTGTACTATACTTTGTACTGTTGATCTTGGAAGGTTAACATCATTTGATATTTCCCTATAGCTCTTGCCTGAATTAAACATATCAGTAATTAGCCGCCGAATTTCTTCACAAACTGGTCTTCCACGTGCCATCGCGAGAAAAGTAGTCTAATCAGCAAGAAGAAGCAATGGTTTTCGCTTATTTCACTTCTCGGTACTCCACATAACTGTTCTCCAGTGTGTTGGATTACAGTTATGTTTTTCCAGTTTGCTTTGATAAATGAAAACAGTTGTACGAATTAAAAATGGTCAGTATAATATCTAAAAGCTATGGAGTGGTCTCATGTAATTTGAATTTTTAAAACGTTTTGAAATAATTTATGTTACAAATTATATATGAAATGAAAACTAATTAAACAACCTCTCAGAAAAATAGAGGCAAGTTGGTGCAGCTACCATTAACTTAGAAAAAAATTACCAATAAAAGTAGCATTATGCAAGAAATGAATGGTGTACGAATTAGAAGTGGTTAGGGCTTGTAGTATAGATCCCATAGAAAAGTAAAGTCCAATAAGTAGTCTTAGAAAAACTCTTTTGTTTTCAATGGAAGCTGCAAGGGTATTCAAAACTTCGGCCAAACCGACGTTAACTTTCCCCTATTTTTCAGATACAGGGTCCAACTTTATTACCAGAAAGTGCGTTCGTTACACCCAATAGTAATAATTTTTGGAGCTTTTCATTTTGCAGAAATATCGACGTTGGACTAACCGCAGCGATAGAAGAAGCTATGGTAAGAGGGGAGTTAAAAACAGGAGGGGAATAAATGATGAAGGACTATTTCATAATATCAGAAATAGTAAATAAAAATTTAAGTAAAAAGAAACGCATTTTCAGAGTCAACGGCTCTTCTAAAAAATGGCGCAAGACCGTTGGCTTAAGCTTCAAGCGTTTTTTAAAAAATATGAAAGATGTTACCTCTAAAGCTAATGACATGTGATCACCATTCTTCGGCTTTTATGCAACATGAGCATGAAAAGAAAGATCGTTTTGTTCAAAATATGAACATAATGTGAGCACTGTGTCAAACTCTATGGCAGATTTTTCCTCCATCCCTGTTTACGAAAGTCTTGTCGAAGCAACTTTAAAGTGCTTTCGAAAAAACGCAATGGTTGGAAATGTCAGTTTAAATGTAGACGTAAAAATGGTCGAGAATCCAAATCGAATTCGTTTAACTGAACTTAAATGCAAAAATTTGATAAGTGTTATTAAAGTGGAAGATTTAATGGATACTTTTGAAAAGATCAGAACAATGTTTGGTGATAAAAAGAGTTTACAACATATACTCAGAGAACATTTTTTTACTATCAACAACGCTTGTGTTCTGTACTTCAGAGCAACATGATTTAACAAAAAATCGTTTGTTTCATATGGATACTGCAAAGATCCTTCTTGCAACTATTTTACATTTGTTGGGTCATTTGATGGAACTATTAAAGTTTTTTCAAGCAGCGGAAACTTGACACATACAATAAATTTAAAAAAAAATACGCAGTGTAGAGCTATAAATCGCTTTATTGCAAAAAGCGATATTAAAGGCAAAACTGCGTTTGAGTTTAGAACAAACTTGGCCAAAAAGGCAAATACCGAAAGAGCTTTGGTAGGAAATTAGCAAATGGTAAATAAGAATTTATCCTTCTACAGAAATCTAATATCGGAGGAAAACGCAAAACTTGATTTTAATAAGGATGCGCTTAAAGATGCCTACGATATGAGATGTAACGGGTATTCTCATTATATTCAACATTTATCCACCAGGCTTGAAGTATATTTGTGGAACCTTGAGCACATTAGGATGTTCCAAAAAAATCTTCAGATACATACGTTGCATATGGATGCTACTGGTGGTGTTGTGCGGCCAATGAAACTAGCCCATAAAAGGATATTTCTTTACTCAATCGTTGCACATATTCCAGAGGACCATATCACCTTTTGTATAGCACATGCGATTCTATTGAATCATACAGCTCATGATATTGGTCGATTTTTATGTGATCTAAATAGGTTCTGTAAAGCAAATAAATTACGGGTGCCCCTTTGCAAACGATTTATTACTGACGTAAGCTTTGCAATTATTGGAGCAATTCTAAAAGAATTCGGCGATTTCAACATAATAACATACAATGAAATGTGCTTCCAATTTGTATATGGTTTATATGGTTCATTTCCAAAAGTTTGTGTTCAATTTTGCACAAGCCATTACGCTAAAATGATGTGTGCTGATATCGACAGTACCGTGGGCTTAGGCAACATTCAACTGAGAGATTTCTTAAGAAATGCCTTGGGATTCGCATATAATATATGCTATATTAACGAATTGGAAAAATGGTTTAAAAATCTGACCACGATTCTTCTTTCTCCCACTGTGAACGATACAGTTTGCAATGCCATATCGTATTTTACGGGAGAAAATCCAATTCAATTCGATCTTAAACAGAATGCTGCTATTTACAAGCCAACTGGAAAGTATCGCGAAGATACATTAAAAACGATTGCAGGCAAAAGTCAATTAAGAATCCACTTTAGCACATTTGTCAATAAAATCAGTCAAATGATTTTAGAGCAGTCTGTACATGGTCAAAGCAATATATATTATCATCCAAATATGGTTGAAGTCATTTTAGGAAAATATATAGTTTTTGCTCCATTTTGGACTAATGTAATAGGTATATATATTGAAAAAAATAATAAAAGACCTAGCAATGGCTCAATAGAGTCCTTTTTCAAAACAGTAAAACATGGTTTCGTTAAATCGAAGCTGCGGCTCAAACTTTATCTTTCCAAGTCAGTTGAACTAGCGCATCCTGAATTTTTGCGTTCCCCTATTACGCATGGTACTATGGTTAAAGCTAAGCCAAAAAAACGTACATTCAAGGAAAAGACTGCCCTGAGTGAAATGTCAGGTAAAAAAATTTCTTCTTACAAGGAGAGCTGGCAAAAAAAAGGCATTAAAAAACTAAAAATGGGTTTGTTCAAAGCAGGGACCGAAAATAAGAGTTATGAATGCTGATTTCAACTAAAAAAATCAATGTGAAGGAAACATGCTACAGTAAAATGGAAAGCACCAAAATTCCTATTTTAGACGGAACTATTGGTATCAGAAAAAACTTCTATTTTCAATTTATAAAATAAAAATCATATAAAACTCTTATTTTTAATTTTTTATTAAAAAGTCAAAAATAATCGTTAAAATTCAATTTTTAAATAAAAGTTGTGAAATAACTCTTATTTTTGATTTTTTTCAATAAAAATCAAAAATAAGAGTTATTTATGATTTTTATTTTAAAAGTTGCAAATAAGAGTTATTCCGTAACTTTTATTTTAAAAATCAAAAATAAAAGTTAAAGTGAATATCTTTTGAACCAAGTGATGGATTTTCAAAATTTAAAAATATTCTTGATCTATGACTCGCGACCTTTCATATGATGCATAACATGTCCTTGAAGGACGAAATTAAGGATCCGACTATTTTCTATTATATTTCATTTTTTCTTCTATATTTGTTGCAGTAATATATGTAGTAATTATTGGCACACAAAAAAACCTGTTGATACTAAAAATAATAAAAATAATACTAGATTTAAAAAAATACCAAAAATACTCTAAAATCACAAAAATACTAAAAAAAAAAAAAAAATATAAAATAAAAAATTATTTGCAACTTCTAAAATAAAAATCATAAATAACTCTTATTTTTTGATTTTTATTGAAAAAAATCAAAAATAAGAGTTATTTCACAACTTTTATTTAAAAATTGAATTTTAACGATTATTTTTGACTTTTTAATAAAAATTAAAAATAATTATTATTTCGTAACTTTAAAATATAAATTTGAATATAACTGTTAATTTGCAATTTTTATTTTAAAACTTATAACAGTTACGGTCCCTGGTTCAAAGGTAATTTCTTTGGGCCAATAGGAGTTCCAGAGGAATATAAAGAATCATGTCTCAAGAATGCACATGATTTCAGTGAACTTAACTCAAATTGTAATTTGGAACTGTCAGTTCCATCTGTCGATGTGATTTCCAATACAAATTTTGATCTTTCAGTTCATTCCGAACATTCTTATGTTCTTGATTCGTAAAAATCAAGAATTGGGCAGTTGTGACTATAATGGAACTCTATACATTTTAAATTGCAAATCGCTTTTTCAAGATGTTCATGGTATTAATAGCAACGATTTCATGTATCATATTACTTTGAATGATCTTCTTTCATTGCAAGAGGGCAAATGGTTGATGCAGCATTAACTAACCTAATTCACGAACACAACGATGATACAATTATAAATCTTCCATGCCAACTTCATTCTTATTGTTTTCAAAATGAAGAAACAATTAGAAGTGCTTTAAATAGCCCAAAGCACACTATAATTGTTCCCCATTGTTACAATAGTCACTTTTATATATTACTAGCTGAATACCCGGCGTCGCCCGGGTCCTTAAGATACTTATGAGAGCGACTGTAGACCGTTCGATCTTTTTCTCTATTTAACCATCTTCATCTTCATTATAATCTAATCTCAAATTTCGCCAATTTCGTGACTTTTTTGACCGCTTTGTTTATCCCCCCTATTTACTTTTCTTCAATTGCCGTCTATCAAATCTTCACAATTATCTAGGCTCAAATCAAAAATTTGCAAATTTCGCAATATTTTCGACCGTGTAATCTACAGCTTCCATTTACCAACGCCGGCATTGTAATATAAGTACTAAGCGCTTTCATATATAGTCATAAGGTTATTTTGCAAATTTCGCGATTTTTGGACCTTAGAAACCTTCGCGGGCAAGCGTTTTTGAAATTTCGAGATTTTATGACCATTTCCAGCCCATTTCTTCAATTTCAATTTTGCGGGCAAGCGTACAACCATTCCTCAAAGCTTCATCAAAATCGAACATGTTGCAAATTTCGCGGTTCTTGGACCCTTTTCCGCCCATTTCTTCTACTTGGAAACCTTTCCGGGCAATCGTCGAACCACTATCGAAAGATTTACCGAATCTACAAATTTATTAATTTTCTCGGTTTTTGGACAATTTTCTGCCAATTTCTTCAAATTAGAAACCCTTCCGAGCAAGCGTTCCCCAAAGTATGATTGCAATCGAATGACGGTTATTATTGGCGAATTTCGCGATTTTTTGGCCTTAGGAACTTTCGCGGCCAAGCTTATATCCATTGATCAAAATTTCATCGCAATCGGTATAGTTTTTTAATTATCGCGGTTTTTAGACTATTTCCCGCCCATTTCCTCAAATCAGAACTCTTTACGCGCAAGCGTCCAAATATTCTCCAAAGTTTTATAACAAACGAACACTTTGCAAATTTCGCGGTTTCTTCTACTTGGAAACCTTCCCGGGCAAGCGTCGATCAATTTCCCAAAGTTTTAGCGAAAACTTAAATTTTGCAATTTTCGCGGCGTATAACCATTGATCAAAATTTCATCGCAATCGGTATAGTTTTTTGATTATCGCGGTTTTTAGACTATTTCCCGCCCATTTCCTCAAATCAGAATTCTTTACGCGCAAGCGTCCAAATATTCTCCAAAGTTTTATAACGAACATTTTGCAAATTTCGCGGTTTCTTCTACTTGGAAACCTTCCCGGGCAAGCGTCGATCAATTTCCCAAAGTTTTAGCGAAAACTTAAATTTTGCAATTTTCGCGGTTTTTGGTCCAAAAAAAAATTTTAACATAACAAAAAAAATTCCCCAGAAAAAACACCCCCTACACCCATAAAAAAAGACCCAAATTAACCCTAAAAATTAGAAATTCGCCTTTGAATTCCGTCCTAAGGCGATTCACCCTAAAAGTTAGAAAAAAATTCTCTAAATATTATGAAAAGATTTTCTGAAACATAATGCAATTATTTCTTAACCGACGGGCAAGAAACCTTTAATATTAGAAAATATTTTTTTCAAACAAGAAATTTTTTTCTAAAACTGAGAAAATTATTTTCTTAAAGGCAGAAAACAAATTTCTCAATAATAAAAATAATATTTTCTTAAAAGGAGAAAATTTTTTTCTGATATCTGGAAAGTCCTTTCTGAAAGCAATTTTTTTTTCTGAAATGAAGAAAAAGTTTCTTAAAAGAAGAAAATTTTTTTATTAACATTATAAATAATAGGTACATTTTCAGCTGTTGAAACAACTTGTTACAAAATCTTAAAAATGAAACTTTGGCTTTACAAATAATTCGTTATTAAGCTTATGAAATTCAATATGTGGATATTCCAAATCACTTACACTGGCTATGTGCCCTGTGAGCTTGATGTATGTACCAATGCTGATGTGGCACGCTCCACTCGGCTTTCTGTATTCTTCAGGTGTTAGTGACATCAGTGATGGGCTCCAGATATGGCTCCAGGTCTTCGGAGCAACAATAGCGACGATGGCAGAGGCCAAGTGTACAAAAACTGTACACTCTATTTCTGTCCCACTCTTGCGTGCGATGTTCCGTGCTGCCATAAATGCACGCCAAGTACATATTGTACATACACATGTTTTACCTACCTGCTTTTGCCAATCCTCAAATTTGGAAAAAAAATTATTGCTGGCCCAACCAACGAAGACGGCACAATATTATAAAGTTGTTCCCATTTAAGAACGCTCAGAGCTTCAATGGTTATGTGGTTTTCTGCAATATAAATTACAAAATTATTAAAATAAAACTGAAAAAAGTGCTTTATGAATGCACATATGGATGCATGTATGTATGTATTTATAAGCAAATGAAGATCCGTAGTACATGAACAGCCAATACATAGTATACACAAAGCACAAATGCATTTTACATAATATTTTACTTACCACAAAAAGTTGGACCGAACGCTTGCCCGTTCAATTGACACAGTAAGGCATCCATTTCACTTGACGGCTGCGCACAACTAAATTTCGAGGCGCAACACCCGACGCAGCTGCGCAAAAGGAGCAGAGCAACGATTGTTTGAAACATTCCTCTATTTTCAACCCTTTTTCTTCCTGACTAAATTTAGAGTTTTATTTTAAGTTTTTTTTTAGCTATTATAGCTATTTTGCCATTTTTTACACACGGGTCAATCTTTTTTTTAGCCATTTTAGCTATTTTGCTATTTTTACACACGGTTCAATATTTTTCCACCCGAACGGACTCACCGTTTTTGATTAGAATATATTTTTTAAAATTAGATCTCGACATTCCCATCAAGTCGCAACTTTCGGTTTTGCACAAAATTTTTATACTCTCTACCAGAGGTACACAGAGTATATTAAATTTGTGCAAAAGTGTGTAACAGTTAGAAGGAACCTTCTCCGACCCTATAAAGTAAATATATTCTTGATCAACATTAACAGCCGAGTCAATTTAACCATGTCCGTCTGACTGTCCGTTTGAACGCACAATTCTCAGAGATGGTAAGAGATAGAGGTTCGAGACGTATTTTGAAATCAAGATTACTTATCGATCCGCCAAAGGAATAGTAAAGATCGGATGAACGGTTGTCCAGTTATAAGGAAAACAAACAATTATGGGCCGCACCGGTCGCAACGGTGATAGGCTGCACTTCACAGGTACAGAGTATGTTTTAGTCGGGCTTGACCGACTTTTTTACTTGTTTTTGTTATTTTAGAACAAATTCGAAAAGTCAGAAAAAAGTAAAAAGTAGAAAAAAGGTTTTTTTAATAAACTTATTTCTCATGTTTTGTTTATCATATAGGTTTCGGATTGATATTTCTGAATAGTATTTTACTTCATCTACTAAAATCAAATTTTAATATTAATTTGCATTACTTAATAACATTAAATCATTGTTGCTTAAATTTATTTATAATTTTGACTGAGTTTTAACCGTGAAATTGCTTCTAAGAATATTCAACTTATTCACGCGGCCTAATTTCACAGAGCCATAGAAATAGACCCTAATAAAAAGCTCCGCTAATTTGTCAGTCTATTTATCAAACTTATCAAAAATGTCAAAATCAGGCAGATTGGACAGCTATATCATAGGAATGATGTGTTTAATTGAACTTTGCTGAGGTGAAGTGTGACCAAAGTTTGGTTACTGAACTTTACATAATCATCACTGGCATTCTATTTGGTAAAATATTGTCTCCAAACTATGGTCACACTAAGCCGCAGCAAAATACAATGTGCATTATTTTAGGAAAAATACCTAAAATTTAACACCTTTTTTTCTAAAATCAATGGCTATTATCGCCATATTTTTAAGAAAACTATTTCAAGAAAATCTTCCCTGTTTTTAAGAAATTTCAACAGTCACTTTAAGGGCTATTTTACACTTAAATCAAAGGTTAATTTTGCCCTGATTTTAAGAAAGTGATTTTAGAAAAATAAGCCCTAACTATCAGAAAAATCTTGCATTTTCTTGATTTTAGAAAAAAATTTCTAAAAAATTTTTATGGTATATTTTTCTAAGTTTTAGAAAACTTTTTCTGGTTATTAGAAAATTTTTCTAAATACCAGGGCCAATTTTAAAATAGGGCGATTTTCTAAAATTAAAAAAAAAATTTTTTTTTTGGTAGGGAGAAAACGCAAAAAAACAAAAAAAAAAAAAAAAAAAAAAAAAAAAAGGGGGGGGGGGGGGGGAGAAAAAAAAAAAAAAAAAAAAAAAAAACAACTTTTCATTTTAAAAAAAAAAAAAAGTAATTTATTAAAAAAAAAAAAAAAAAAAAATTTATTTTTTATTTTGTTGGGGGTAAAAAACTCAAAAAGGGTTTATAAACCATATTTTTTAGGAAATGTTATGCCGTATTAGTAAAGCGAATTACAAGTCCACCGATATGGAACATGCCTTGTAAAGTGACTACTTCAACTGTGGCATTTATATTTTGCAATTTGCCAAGTTTTATATGGATAAAAAAAGGCTAACAAATTTGCAGCCAGCCAATCTGTTTAGAAAGAAAATGTTTGAAAAACTCTTAAATAAAGGAGATTCAGTAAAACACAGTTGCCTTCATTGCTGCAATGAGGCGCACGAAAAAGATATATCACGTTGTAAAAACTGTGATCGATTTATAAGCGGAAAAAATATCAAAATTTTGCATGTAAGCTATGCAATCAATCAAAATTTTAACTTAGCAAAGCTTCCTAATGCAAACAGTCTGCTGAGTTGATCAAAAGGCCATCTTAGCGAAGCATCCTAATGCAAACAGTCTGCTGAGTTGATCAAAAGGCCATCTTAGCGAAGCATCCTAATGCAAACAGTCTGCTGAGTTGATCAAAAGGCCATCTTAGCGAAGTATCCTAATGCAAACAGTCTGCTGAGTTGATCAAAAGGCCATCTTAGCGAAGCATCCTAATTGGGAAACGTTCTCAAAGAAATACATGTTAAAATTTAAATACTTAGTATTGCAACAATGGACTGGGCAGGATCAAGTACATATGATCGCATAAAAAGTTTGAAGAAATGTACATGAAGTTTTATCCACTAAAGAATAATTTGAGTGCGAACGCAATTGATAAAATGTATTCCTCCTTGAAATTTTAGGGATTCTGTTCTTTTAATAGAGCTTAATTAATTCTTATTCCGGAATTCATAAGCGAGTATTTGAACGGAGAACGCAAACAAAGTTAAATAAAATAGAGTTGAAAACTCATAATGCTAAAAATTCTGGATCGAAAGTTAATTATTGGTTCAAGAAATTCGGTTTTAGATTAAGAATTTGCATTCTTACCGTACTTTTGACATCGATCATTCTTGATCATAGCATACAATTCTATATTTCTTATCTGTTTGTAATACACCAATAAATTAACATTTTTCGTTCTAAAATAATTTTCTTGAGAGTTTTCTTGAAAGATGCTGTACGAATGATCGGTCGAAAAAGAAGTTCTAGTGAAACCACTTTTCTGTTTTAAATGTTTGTAATAGTTTTTATGCTTTTCCATGATTCCACTGAGATTGGTCGAAATCGGACATCTATATAGTAGCTCCCATAAAAAAGGCAGGTCCGAAAAGTAGTCTTAAAAAAACTTTTTTTTCAATGGAATAAAAATTAGCTTTCCCTATTTTTATACTCTGTACCAGAGGTACACAGAGTATAATAAGTTTGTGCAAAAGTATGTAACAGCCAAAAGGAAGCATTTTCGACCCTATACAGTATATATATTCTTGATCGGCATCAACAGCCGAGTCGATATAGCCAAGTCCGTTTGTCTGTCCGTATGAACGCACAGATCTCAGAGATGGTAAGAGATAGAGGTTTGACGTCTATGGGAAAAAGCTTCATTTTCATGCAGATCAAGCTTATTTTGAATTTTTGCCACGCCCCCTCCCGCCCCGCAAATTAAAAAAAAACGTCATATCTCCGTCAGTAGATGGAAGGTTCGAACCTTCTGGACATATTTTGAAATCAAGATTATTTATCGATCCTAAAGGGTTGGTAAAGATCGGATGAACGGTTGTCGAGTTATAAGGAAAACAAACATTTATGGGCAGCACCAGTCGCAACGGTGATGGACTTTCTTTTTTATTATTCAATTAAATTATGACTCTTCCTACTCTTTACCAAGCGAGCAATAAACTTATAAAACATCATTCTTTTAAATTTATTTCCCTTATAGGAAGGAGCCTATTTAAACCTGCTTAAAGGGAAATAAAATAAAATTATAAGCAACAGAAGCGAACACTGCACTTATCGCCTATATATAATTACCAAGCTCGTCACAAAGTGACACATTTAAGTGTCACAGTGTCATAGTGCAATGTGAACATCGGATGTCTTGTGCCAGGAATGAGTATTTTCAGTGTGAACACAAGTACTCACTTGGCGTCACATACTTTCTGTGACAGTAGTTGGCACGTTTGTGACCAGAATTGCTTGAACAGCTGTTTCAATGAGGCAGCTTATTTGAACTCATTTTTCCTGTGACAAGCACATCGAGCAAGTTTTTCTGTCACACTGTGAGTTTTTTGTGATTTCGTGGATTTTTTTTATTTAAATTAAATTAAAGTTTTTAGTTTCATCAAATGAATTCCTGAGAGGAGCCAGACCTAGCGGCGTTTGCTGTTGTTGGGTTGTGGTTGCTGGACGAAATTGAGGATCAGTAATCCTGCCTCTTGACTCTTTGACTTAAAAGAAAGAAGGAATCTACGCCAAGTTGAGTGGAGAATTGCGAAGTATTCTGAACAAATTTACAAATGATGTGCGCAAGGATGCAGCAACTTTCGATCCGATCCTATGTTAGGTGGAGACCACTTTACCATTCGCTATTGAACTTGATGTCTATTAGATGCGACTTGGCCTGCTCCGCCCAAGGAATAATTTATAAAATAAAAATGACACAGACCAACAAAATGACAAATTTTGTGAGGTGCTGTCGATTCAACATAGAATTTAGCGTCTACTTATTTACAGATATCAATCATAAACCATTGTTGTTCTTTTTTATTTAATTATTGTTGTTGTATACGTGGAACTGGCTCACTGGTCACGAACTCGTTCAATGTTCACGTTTTAGCATTTTGACGCTCTGTGACAATGACAAAAATCGTTCACACCAAAAGTACTCATTTGCCTTGTCACAGCGCTGTGACACACAGTTTATGTGACATCAATGTAAAAACTCTTGACCTGTGACAACCTTTGTCACAAATTGTCACGGACAATAGTGTCACAGTGTGACGCGGTGTAAGCCCAGCATAATTCTTTAAATTTATGACTTCGAAGTTTGAATTACTTTCACGAGATCAAAACCGAACCCAAATTACTTTCACGAATACCACTCATTTTTATTTTACAATTTTTATTTTAAAAACTATAACCTTTGCGGTCCCTGCTTCTTATTGCAAAAGGCGTTTGAATTGTAGCGGTTGCTATCGCTCCTCTCGATACATGACTATCGGCCTTCGATGGTCGATAGTCGGCTACGTTGCGAAATGACGTAGCGCTGCTTATTGAACAACAACTCCCATTCCTATTTTCATATTTTGGCAGTCATATTTCGCTGCAAGATGTCTTTATAAAGTGAAAGTAAAAAATATATAACTCCTTGTCCAAACGAAAAACGATGTTAAATGGTAGTTTGTACCAGTGCCAGTACCACAACGAATGAATGAGTGAATGTGCAAAATCTTTTGATATTCAGTTGCAGTAGTCGCTGGGCAGTATGTATGTACGAGCAGCTCACATGCATAAAAATGGCAGCAAGTTCTTTTCATTCCCGTTTATTTCCTTTACACTTGGTCAACATCAAGTTCGTGAACTGCAAGTGAATTGTGTAAACCGTCCGCCGGCGCCTTTTTTGTTGTTTTTGTATGAAAATGGATCATAATGATGTCAACAACAAGAAATCGAGTAAACTCCACTAACTGTTTTGGGTTTTTTTGTATGGAAATAAAAAAAAAATGTCAACAAGTTCGCGAACTCCAAATAAATCATTTAATCCGGGCGCCGCTTAATGCGTTGTGTTTTTTGTATTTATTTTTTGCTTCTATATTTTGTTCCACGAATCCTAGCATTATCGAAAGAGCGAGGAAAATGACAGACTCGATGAAATTTGGTCCGGAATGGTTGCGCAACATGTCCGCGGAGCCTTCGGCAGCCGCCACCGTCATGAACAACAGCAGCGGCGGCGGGTCGGGTGGCAGTGCCGTTGAAGGTGGCGGCGGGAGTAGTCCAAACAGCTCGGCCCTGGCCACACACAATATTAATCTCAGCCGCAATCTCTTTCCGGAGTATCGCTATGGGCGCGAGAAGATGCTGTCGCTATTCGATCATAAATGTTTGCTGCCGAAGCTTTTGCCCACGTTCAAAAAGCTGTTTGTTGAGAAGTGGCAGTACCCGCTGGCTCTGAGAAGGAGCTAAATGGTCAAGTGCTGCCGATGGGCAGCAGCGTAAGTAACCCAGCCCAACCACTGCGGATCTCACTAAATTCCCTAATCTCATTTATAGTCCCGCCTGGTAGCAGCGCTCGCAGGGTGGATTAGGCACTACGTTTCGAGGCACAGGGCGTGGCGGAACAGTCGATCGGGGCCGAGTGCGCGGAAAATCCGTTTATCTAGTCCACGCAGAGTTTCCAGTCATCATCGCAACATGGAGAATTGGAGGTGGAGTCGGATTGAGGATGGTTCCGGAGATGGTCATCGGTGGCGTTGGCGGCGGCGGTTTGTCTGGACCTGGACCGGAAGTAGCCGGTTGGCGAAGCAGTGGAAGTGGTGGAGTTGTGGGCAGTGCTGCTTTTGGTGGGATCCCCAACAGCCATTGCTGGGGTAAGTAGCTTTGCAGTATGACAAGAAAGTGTTTTGCACAAGAAAAAAACTCGCATTTTCCCGTTAAGCTGTATTTTCACTTGTCTGATATCTCATAAAAGTTTCTTAAAAGAGATATCAGAAAAGTGTAAAAGTCAATCTGAGAAACACAAAAATTTATGGAAAGCATGAAAAAACTGAATGAGAAGTAGGCTATTCTTTAATTTCGATTTCTCAAATGAGTTTTTTGACAGCGAACCCATAGTAAACTGAGATGTTTTTCTCCCATCTCGCATGAGATCTCGACAAGTGAAATACAGCTTTAGTTTGCAAAAAAGGTGCATTCTCTAAATGGTAAAAACTTGTTTTCATTTTATTTTGATTCTTTATGGTTCTAAGGTATGCGGAGTGAAATACGAACAAATACTGTTAGACCAGTAGAAAACGTATTTGAAGCCCAAGAAACTTGAATTCTAGATATGTTATTATTTACTCTTTAAGGTATTTGTACAAAACAAATTCAAGACCATAGCAACAAGCCCTCCTTATATTGTGGGTACCTCGCGAACCGCCTCCTGAATTTCGTTTGTATCGATTTTCGCCAGCTCTCTTTTGATATTAAAGATCAAACAGTTAATGTTTTTTGGGCTTAAATGCTTTGACGTAGACCTTTCTTTTCAAATTCAAATTAGCCCAAAATTTTTTGATTGGCCTTAATTGTGGTACATTGCGGTATTTTTAAGCACAATTCAAATTTTTGATAAGCCCAGGAAGACAATTATGGACAGTCACATTAAAACCCTTATGTATATGGGCATTTCTGTTATGTCGAACAAGACGTTCGTACACATTCAAAGTGGAAACAAGAAAGAAAGTCGGTCAAGCCCGAGTATAACATACTCTGTACCTGTGAAGTGCTGCCCATCACCGCTGCGACCTGTGCTGCCCATAATTGTTTGTTTTCCTTATAACTCGACAACCGTTTATCCGATCTTTACCATTCCTTTGGCGGATCTATAAATAATCCTGATTACTAAATATGTCCAGAAGGAACGAACCTTCTATCTATAAAACTGTGGGAGATATGACGTTTTTACCAATTTGCGGGGCGGGAGGGGGCGTGGCAAAAATTGAAAATAAACTTGATCTGCCTGCAAGTATAAGAAGCATATGTCCCTTATATGTCAAACCTCTATCTCTTACCATCTTTGAGATCTGTGCGTTCATACGGACAGACAGACGGACATGGCTAGCAGAAACTTATTATACTCTTTGTACCTTTGACACAGAGTATAAAAAGTAAAAATAAAACGCAATTTCAATCCGTTTTTTACTTTTTTACATACACATATGGACAAAATAATTGGTGTGTTTTTTTTCTTTTTTAACGTTTTATTTCTAATTCATATCTTTTCTAATCTCAACAAATCAAGTTTTTTTCAAAATCTATATTAATTGTCTTTAAACAAAAAGTAAAAATAGTTTCACAATAATAAACACAACACAATAATAGGTGTACGAAGACAAATGTTTAAATTAAATCAATATTTCACTATGTTTGGTCTTGTTTTATATTAAACTAGGTATCTGGCAGCTAATAACCGGTATATCCGCCATTATTTTGCAAGACTTCTCCATTCGTCTTGGCATGGAGGATATTAACTTGCGAAAAGTTCCAATTGGAATGTTGTACCATGCTCTTTGGGCAATAACCCAAAGTTTATTTTTATTTTGACAAAGTCTTTCCGACCTCTCTTTTGAGTTCACCACAAAGATTCTCGAACTTATGTATATAAATATAACTTATGTATATAAAGTGTATGTGGGTGTGTATGTGTATGCGAGTGTGTATGTGAGCTCACTACATCTCCCTTTTTAGATAAATAACGTAATATACGAAGTTATTTTTATATTATTTTTTAGTGGCCGGAGTGGCTCATCGGTTAGTGTGCGCGACTGCTGAGCATGAGGTCGTGGGTTCGATCCCGCCTCGGAACATCTAATGAAAAAGTTTTTTTCTTTAAATAAAACTTTACACCCGTCCACACCTCTTGCTGTTGGCGCCAGCATTGCAGTAATTATCCATGAAAAGCCTCTCAAAAACTGCCGTTCGGATTCGGCGTTAAACTGTAGGTCCCTTTCTCTTGTGCTAAAATTAGAAGCGCACAAGCCAAGAGATTGAGAGAGGCTCGGCTTTGGCCCCTCGGGGCTATTGTCATCTTGACAAGCCGATTTTACTTTACTTTTACGAAGTTATTTTATATGTGGTAATTTTAACTTACATTTATGTGTAAATATATATATAAATTTTTCTTTTGCTTTTTTTATAGTCTTTAGACATAGAGAATAATAAGTTTGTGCAAAAGTATGTAACTGCCAGAAGGAGGCATCTCCGACCCCATAAAGTATATATATTCTTGATCAGCATTAACAGCCGAGTCGATATAGCCATGTCCGTCTGTCTGTCCGTGTGAACGCACAGATCTAAGATGGTAAGAGATAGAGGTTTGACATGTATGGGACTTATGCTTCTTATACTTGCAGGCAGATCAAGTTTATTTTCAATTTGCGACACGCCCCCTCCCGCCCCCGCAATTTGCGAATAACGTTATATCTCCCACAGTTTTATAGATAGAAGGTTTGAACCTTCTATTTCTATTTGCCAAAGGAATGGTAAAGATCGGATGAACGGTAGTAAAGATATGAGCAAACGAAAATTCAATATATCTGGGCTGCTCCTGCAGCAGCAAAACACATACATATGTATGTAGATGTATGTATATACCCTTCAGTACTCATCATTAGTGAATCACCAAGGATTCACCGAGGAATTGGTCAGTGGTATCGATGAATTACAGGTGAACTCCCATACAAATTATACATGAATTTAACATTGGCATGTCCTAGGCGTTCACGCATGACAGTTTATG
This sequence comes from Lordiphosa collinella, assembly GCA_018904265.1. Classification (NCBI taxonomy): domain Eukaryota; kingdom Metazoa; phylum Arthropoda; class Insecta; order Diptera; family Drosophilidae; genus Lordiphosa; species Lordiphosa collinella. Next base: position 56,239 of record JAEIFV010000922.1, on the reverse strand, counting down.
CGCGAATCACTCATGAATTCACGGATCGATTCATCGATGATTCACGAATGATTTCTTTGCAAAATTCATTGATGAATTCACCTATAAATTCATATTTGATTCACCCATGATTCCTCGCAGACTTTTTGCAATGAAATCATGTTTAAATAATTAAGTTTATTTATGCTTATTTTAAGCAACAATCATCAAATTGGCCTACCCTTACCACAATACAAACAATCAACAACAACAAGTCGAGGAATTCACTATGCAGCACAGCAACTGACCTGCGGACAATTAATGCACAAACATAAATACATACTTACGATGAAAACAAACAAAACACAACATCTCAAAACATCACAGCAAATCTGCACACAACTAATTCACATATGTACATTTGTATGTAAATTAATAAATAATTTCACCCACAACTAATAACAACAAGCACTGTCACATAGCGGCCATAAAAAAATTATTTTAAAATTGTAAATACATACATACATATGAACAAACATAATTCACGCAAAGGTGACGATACGACGATTCACACTTTTATAATTGATCAATTCTCTTTTAAATATTTACCTGTTTAACTAATAATTAGTTTTAACAAGGGTTGGGCTTTTATTGTTGTAAAATCTTGCACTAAGAATTTTCTCCCAAGTGGCGAGTCACGCGTCAAACGCAAAAACAGAAACACAGTTACATATATCGTTTCTTCTTTGTCTTTTGCCTTCTGCGCGCGATACCCTTTTAAACTCATATTAAGTAAAGGCATATCCGACTTAAGAAGTATTTGTGTAAATTTGTGTTAATGATCCATAAATAAATTATTTATTTTGGGATAATAATAACAAAAGTCTATATTAGGGCTATTCCACTAACGATCTGTGCAATCCACTTATTCAAAACTCTTTAAAATACATATAAAATATGGATTTAGTGTTCGGTAAAATTTGAAGGGTATGCTAACTTCTTCGTTCGGCGATGGCAAAACTGTTTTTGGGTGCCTGTGTGTCGCAGCGCGACGGCTAACATTTTTTTTGACTGCAATAGGTAAATTTGCAGCAACAAATAGACACAAATTTCTGTTCTGCCGACGTCGACGTCATGAATTTGACGATGCATGAATTCTCGAACTGAAGGGTATGATCAACGACTACACAGCAAAGTGATAGCCAACAATAATTTAGGACAAATTTTTATTTAACGATTCATATTGGATCGTTGTGGGTGTGATGACTCCGCCCCGCCAAAAATTCCACCTTTTAAATGACTGCAAATTAAACCTGCAAATTTATTGTCTGAGTAATTCCAACAACGAAATCCTATACAAAACCTAACAGCTATGGCTAGCTCATTAGATCCAATCGGATTCTTGCAGCTAACAGGAACTCTCTCATTTTCCCCCTTCCCACTATAACATACTCTGTACCTGTGAAGTGCTGCCCATCACCGCTGCGACCAGTGCTACCCATATCGATCGATAAATAATCCTGATTACTAAATATGTCCAGAAGGAACGAACCTTCTATCTATAAAACTGTGGGAGATATGACTTTTTTACCAATTTGCGGGGGCGGGAGGGGGCGTAGCAAAAATTAAAAATAAACTTGATCTGCCTGCAAGTATAAGAAGCATATGTCCCATATATGTCAAACCTCTATCTCTGAGATCTGTGCGTTCATACGGACAGACGGACGGACATGGCTAGCACAAACTTATTATACTCTATGTACCTTTGGTACAAGTATAAAAATAGTACTTTAATTCTAACATAATATCAAGCAATCATTCTGGTCACTCCGGAGTCCCGCGTAGTTTTCGATGTACGCGCATCTCTAGCTCTAGCAAATGCAAAGGTTTTTTTTTCTGCGGCGCGTGCCAATCCATGTTCCCCAAAAAAAAAAAAAATTATAATCGGGAGCAAATGCGAGCGGCGACCCCAACTGGTACAGAGTATAATAAAGTCGGGCTTGACCGACTTTCTTCCTTGTTTTTTGTAATAATGTTGATCATATTGTAATGATGTAATCAAGTGAGGATCTTTTTGATTTCAATTTTACTGTTTCATTGTCATTTTAATTGCTGTGTGCTTTTAGCCTATCCTTATGTACTTTTTGTGTTTTATTTTTCTTATCTTGAACTAAGATATTGTCCTTTTCTTCTATTCCTGTTACTAAATATGGACCTAAATATACTGGTTCCAATTTATGGCCAGTTTCATTTCTTAGTAAAACGTTATCTCCTTTTCAAGTTAAAGTTAGTTATTTTCATATCATAATATTCCTTATTCTTTGCCTTATGCTCTTCTAGCATTATTCTTGCTCTTGTATATGCTATTTCTAATCTAAACTTAACTTCCTTAGCATAGTCTTCTACATTGTATAGTGGGCATATCTTGTCTATACTATTAAAATCTTTTGGTATGTTGTTTATTTACCAAAAACAAGTTCATATGGACAATAATCATGCGTCACAGATGGTGTAGTATTAAAACAATACACGAAATATTGTAACCATGTGTACCAGTCAGTTTTATCGACTGATATGTATGAACGTATGTACTCATTGAAGGTTCTATGACTTCTTTCAATCGTACCTAATGACTGGTGATGATGTACAGTTGATGTTATGTTTTTTATTTTCAGATATTTGCACAGGTCGTTTATAATAGAAATCTTGTATTCTGTTCCCATGTCCGTAATGAACATCTTCATTGGACCGTACTTTAGAATAAAGGATTCGAATATTGCTTTAGCGACAGTATTTGCGCTTTTATTTGCAACCGGATGGCAACTAAATATTTGGTTAAATCACATATCAAAGTGACTGCATATTTATTTCCATTCTCTGATTTTGGTAGTGGGCCAATAGTGTCCACTATCACTCTGTCAAAAGCATATATTGGTGTTTCTGTCGTTTTCATTGGTTTTTATATGTTTAGTTATTTTAGAAGTCTGGCATTTATGACATCTATTTATGTACTGTCTGATATGACGTGTCAAATTTTTCCAATAATAGTGTCTTTTTATTTTTGCTAGCGTTTTTGTTATGCCTGTATGACCTCCTTGAATTGGATCGTCATGGAATGTAAACAGTATCGCTTCTTGATCTTTATCATTATTTATTAAGGTCACCGGCTTGAGTAGCGCTACTCTTTGAGTCTTTAATATTTTATTGCCCATTTGTTTAAAGATATCTATTGAAATTGATTCAAAGATCTTTTCGCACGGTGCCACAAATATTTGGCTGATATTAAGTATACCGGCTTGTCTTTCAAGCCTTTGGAAAAACTGACCTAAGTCTAGAATTCCATTGGTGTACAAATCGCTAATATCGATTCTTTCTAAAGGGTGATTTTTTAAGAGCTATAGGAAAGCTTTTCAAAAAAAACACATAAAATTCAGAAAAGTGCATGTAATCTTTATTTGAATCGATAGTACGGTCCATATAATTTAATGTTTGAAGATTGTTTCATGCAAATGTTGACCGTGACTGCGCCACAACATTTCGGCCGGTATCTCACGAATAAATGCTTCAATGATGTCTTCCAATGCGTCAATTGAAGCGGCCTTGTCTGTATAGACATGAGCTTTAACATAGCCCCACAAAAAATAGTCGAAAGGCGTTAAATCGCACGATCTAGGCGTCCAATTGACCGGTCCCGAACGTGAAATAAAATATTCACCGAACTCGCCGCTCAATAAGTCCATTGTTGCGCGTGCTGTGTGGCGTCTTGTTGAAACCACATGTCATGAAAATCAAGCTCATGCATTTTGGGCAAAAAAAGGTTGGATATCATCTCACGGTAGCGTTCACCATTCACAGTTACGTTACGATTTGCATCGTCTTTGAAGAAGTACGGTCCAAAGATGCCACCAGCCCATAAACGGCACCAAACTGTGACTTTTTCTGGATGCATTGGTAGCTCTTGCAATGCTTCTGGCTGATATTCACTTTAAAATCGACAATTCTGCTTATTTACGTACCCATTGAGCCAAAAATGAGCTTAGTCGCTGAACACAATTTTTCGGTAAAAAAAGTGGATCTTCGGTCAACTTTCCAAGAGCCCATTCACCAAAGATTCTACGTTGCGTTAGGTCGTTCGGCTTCAATTCTTGCACCAGCTGTATTTTGAAAGGCTTCACACCTAAATCCTTCCGCAAAATTTTCCACGTTGTTGAGTAACAGAGGCCCAATTGCTGCGAACGGCGACGAATCGATAATTGATGGTCATCATTAAAACTGGCCGATACAGCTGCGATATTTTCTTCAGTTTGCACTCTACGCAAGCGTGTTGGTGGTTTAATGTCCAACAATGTAAATTTAGTGCGAAATTTAGTCACAATAGCCGCTTCAGTGGGTCGATTAAACTGACCATAAAATGGAAGAAGCGCGCGATGAACTTTCTTAACAGAGCACGCATTTTGATAATAAAAAAATAATTTGCAAGCGTTGTTCGTTTGTAAGACGATTCATGGTTAAATTATAGACCAAACTGAAGATTTTTGACAGTGAAACAAAACACGAAACGTGCGTGAACTGTATAAACCAGTGTTGTCAAAAAGATAATAGCTAAAAAATCACCCTTTATAACTTTCCTTCCATGTTTTAACAAACATTTAAGTAGGGTTATTCGCAATGTCACTATTTTTCGTAAGCCGTCATTTGTGATAACGTCATATACGTTGGGCTGAGAAGCGTTTGCAACAGATTGCCTAGGCATGTCTACTTGTTTATTTCCTGCGCAGGACTTTTTCTGTTGACTTTGAAATCTTGTAGTGACTTTTAGTATGCTCGTGTTTATTTCTTTTAATTCTTTTATGGTAATTCGCGACAGTGCGTCTGCCACGAAATTGTCTTTACCCTTTAGATACTCAACTGTGAAATCGTATTCTTCTAACTCAAGCCGCATGCGTTTTAGTTTAGAGCTGGGATTGACCATTGAAAATAAATAGGTAAGGGCTCTATGGTCTGTTTTCACTGTGAAGTGTTTGCCATAAATATATGGTCGAAAATGTACTAATGCCCAATGAATTGCTGCCAATTCTTGTTCTGTTGTGCTCTTATTGCTATTTTTAAACCAAATGGTATTCACGTGAAGCGATATGATGAGCCATGGCTCGTTGAAAAAGATGTTATATTTCTTGAACTTTCTTCGAGTTCAATCTGATGAAACCCTGACATCAAGTCAAGGCATGAGAAATATTTTGCTGATCTAAAATATCGTCAATTCTAGGGAGTGGAAATTTATCTGATAGCAGTTTTTTATTTATTTGGCGATAGTCAATTACCAATCGCCATTTTTTTTTTCTGAGCCCGGAAGGGCTTTCTTTGGGACAAGTAGAAGTGGGCTGTAGTACTCGGACACAGATGGTTCGACAATGTTGTCGGAAATCAGTTTATCAACTTGTTTTTGTATTTCATTAGTTTGGCTATGCGGGTTTCGATAGTTTTTGATATAGACTGGCTCGTTATCTTTTAACCTTAGCTGTTGCTTATAAAAGTTGTTTGTTGTAATTGATTCGGTTTCAAGTTCGAATACCTCGACATATTCTGTGCATAGTTTAGTTAATGTTTCTTTGAAACGAGGGGTAAAGTTTTTTGACAATGCTTTTATAACTTTTTCTTTCCTGTCTTTTGAATTTAATTAGAATATTTCGTACTCGTGCAATGATTCAATTTGTACCTTGTTAAGGTTGACCAGTACTGCTTTGTTGGTTGTATTTAAAATTCGGACATATGCATTTTTGGAGTTGGTTATCGTATTTGCGATAAAAATTCCATTTTAAATTTCTTGATCGGAATTAGAATGTGATCATCACTTGTGTTCACTTTAATTTCTCGGACAATTTCGGATCTTGCTGGTAAAATAATGGCATTTGTATCATTTGCGTGTGATACTGGGATCGAAATTTCATGATCCAAATTATTCGGTCGGAGTACGAACTGATCTTGGACTGAATTTATGTCAAGAATACCATTATATTTTCTAATGAAATCCATACCAAGAATGCCATCACCTGGTTATACCAAATGAAAATTGTGTGGTATAATGTATTGGTCTGACTGAATTTCTACGAAGGCCAATCCTTTGGAATGGGTTACACCTTCGCCAATTCCTGATATTTTTGAAATGGTGTTATAATCTATATTGAAAAATTGATCTGAGTTCTTTTTAAGAACTGAGATATCTGCACCTGAGTCGATGAGTAATGTCAGTATTTTTCCTTTACTTTCATTTTTTACTTTTATAAACACGCTAAGTTTTGGGTTGATCGTATAAACTTGCTTTATTGTTGGTGAGTTTCTAAAGGGTTTTGGGGGTTTCCCGAGTTACTTTGTGCAACTCTTACATTGTTGTTGTTGTTTCGGCTACCCGTATTATTATTATTATTGTTTTGATTGCCACGGTTTTGATTCCAATTGTTGGAATTACCTCTGTTGGCGTTGCCATGATTTTGCTGATAGCCTCTAAAATTTCCTGAAAAATTACCTCGGCCTCTGTTGTTATAATTATTGTTTCCTCTGTAATTACCATTATTCTGATAATTACCTCTTCCCTGGTAACTACCTCTGTAACTGTTACCCCTGCCTCCATTTTGGTAATAGAAAACAGTGATTGGGCTTCCTGTAGCTTTTGTGCAGCAGTGTATATATTTTCCAATAGCATCATTTATATTGCTATAGTTTCCTGCTTCAAGTATTGTCTTAATTTTTTCATCCTCGCAATTTTGGATCATAGCTGAGATTGCCTCTTTCGTGGAGAAGTTTTCAGCATTATTGGCATCTAGACCATTGTCTATATATGTTGCCTCTAGTGATCTGCGGAGATTGTCTATTTCTGTGGTGTATTGGGATGCCGTTTTACCTTTTTGTTGTATACTCAACAGTTTGGCTTTTAATACATCCACTGATTAACTGATTTACGACTTCTTTTAATTTCGCAATTATTCCATTTATGGTCCTTTCATTTTGTACCTTGTACAGTATTGGACCAATTATTTTAGATTTTATTACAAGAATGGCTATTGCTTCCTGGTTGCCCTTTGTTATTTCAACCAGTTGTAAGGCTGTAATGAATCTTTCCAAATGCAATTTTCGTCCGTCAAAGTCAGGTACAGTTATAGATACCTCTTTGACGTACTGTCCATCTTTTGTTATTTGGTCTGTCATGTTGATAGTTATGTTCTGTAGGCTTTCTAATTGATCTGAGCTAGCAGGTGTATTTACTGCTGCTGGTACCTCTTTTCTATGAGTTTCTGCCGGTATGCTGGACGTGTCATCCATAAATACCGATCGGTCAAAGGTTGCTGGAGAATTTAATACCGATGGGCAGAGTATTTGTAAATTGTGCCTGTCTGCTATAAATATAAGGTTTTCTCTGAGACGCTTGACAACGTCTGAAGATTGTGTTAGATGTAATGAGTTAAGTCTAGCTCTATTTTCACATATTATCGTACTGACCTCGTTATATATATTAACAAGTTTCTCAATGTGCTTAATTTTCGTCTCGTTCGAGATATATGCACTTTTATTGAGACATTTAAACGATTTATCAAATTCTACTCTGAGACTATTGTGTTCCATTCCATATGGTAAAGGAAATCAATTTAATTTGTATTTTTATATCTCTTTTTTTTAGATCTTATCCAGATCATTTGCTCTGCTGATATATTTTTTCTTTAAGCACTTGTTGTGCATTTGATAAATTTTTAGAAAAATGCCTACGGACAATAATACTACTATAATGATGAGCAAAACGGAAATCAATTCGATGTCGGGCGACATTACCTCGACTTTATTTATGACGTTTGCCGTTGAGTCTACAGTTTTTGAATCAATTAGCCCCATTACAGTTTTTGAATCAATTAGCCCCATTTTTGGCTAAGATTTTAAAAAAATTAGCAGAGTATCCAGTTTTATATATTTTATTCTGAAAAAAAATATTTTTTTTCTTTGTTGTTTATTGCTTTATGGGCCATTTTTCGCATGTATAAGACACACGATCCTAATAAAAGATGTACAGTACTTGACGGTGTACATATTCTACCTAATTTTCGCATAAGCTTTACAGGCTTACACTTCTTTAGCGCTACTGAAGCAGCACTAATTCACAATAGGTTTTACAAAGTTTTGCTTAAAAATATCTTAGGTGTACATATACGTAAGAAAATTCAATATGTCATTTATATATAACTAGCTGAACACCCGGCGTCGCCCGGGCTCTTATGATTCTTAAGAGAGCGATTATATTTAATCTAGTGCAGGCTGCATGTCGGTATAAACATTTTTCACCAGGCTCCAATCAAAAATTTGCAAATTTCGCAATATTTTGTACCGTGTAATCTACAGCTTCCATTTTCCAACGCCGGCATTGTAATATAAGCACTAAGCGATTACATAAATACTCGTAAGGTTATTTTGCAAATTTCGCGATTTTTGGACCTTAGAAACCTTCTCGGGCATGCGTTGCCCAAAGTTTTATGGCAATCGGATGAACGGTATAGTTTTTGAAATTTCGCGGTTTTATGACCATTTCCGCTTCATCGAAATCGAACATTTTGCAAATTTCGCGGTTCTTGGACCATTTTCCGCCTTATCTTCTATTTGGAAACCTTTCCGGGCAAGCGTCGAACCACTATCCAAAGATTTACCGAAACCGCAAATTTTTTAGCTTTCGCGGTTTTTGGACAATTTTCTGCAAATTTCGTCAACTTAGAAACCCTCCCGAGCAAGCGTTCAATTCATTCCCCAAAGTTTGATTGCAATCGGATGAACGGTATAATTTTGCGAATTTCGCGATTTTTGGACCTTCGAAACCTTAGCGGCCAAGCGTCTAACCGTTGACCAAAATTTCAAGGCAATCGGATGAACGGTATAGTTTTTAAATTATCCCGGTTTTTGGTTTCTTGCCCATTTCTTCAAATCAGAATCCTTTACGCGAAAGCGTCTAAACATTCTCCAAAGTTTTATAACAAACGAACATTTTGCAAATTTCGCAGTTTCTTCTACTTGGAAACCTTCCCGGGCAATCGTCGATCAATTTGCGAAAGTTTTAGCGAAAACTTAAATTTTGCAATTTTCGCTGTTTTTTGACCGTTTTCCGCAATTTTTTCAACTTAGAAATCTTCCCGGGCAAGCGTTCAACCATTCCCAGATTTTCATTGCAATCGGATGAACGGTATAATTTTACAAATTTCGCGGTTTTTGGACCATTTCACAGGTATGAGTCATAGCCTATGACACTTTCCTGATCGACATGAGCATACTGTGAAAAATTCGTGAAGATCGGTTCAGCGGTTTAGACGCCCATAAGGGACAAACATACTTTCACTTTTATATAGATGTATAGATTAATTAACAAAATTTTCGTTTGAAGACATCCTTCAGTTGCTGCTGTTGTCCTGGGCCTATGAGCTCAGGCGGGCCCGGTGCGGGTCTTCGTATTTATAAATTCACAAAGTCCATTTTCAGGGTCCAGGATGTCCCGTTAGCTCCTGCTTACTCTGTCACGGTCGCCATGTAATGTTTATGTACACGTAATGTTGTGGTTGTCCTTGACTGTGGCCACGATCATCCCTCAGTGGCCTCCAGAAGTTCTTCCCATACCCAGTTTATCAAATTCTTCACAATGTTTGGGAGCAGTAGCACGAAGTGCCCTGCTTGGTTGTGAGTTTTATTCTCTTTTTGGTTTTGCTTAAGCTAAGCGTTCATGGCTATATTCTTGTGTATATGTTTATATGACGTGAGTCCAATGCACGCGGCAAAGTGCTAGCTTGACAGTTTTGAGTCGCTCAGTGCAAAGGAGTTACGTTACATACATATGTGTTTGGGTTATTGGTTTGTCTATGTGCAACAATGTTCATGCATACTTGTTGCTGTGTGAATATTTAATGTACTTAATTGTAATATTAAAACTTATGTATATAAAGTGTTGTTTTTTTTTTTTTTTTTTTTTTTTTTTTTTTTTTTTTTTTTTTTTGAATTCATTTATTACTATATATACATTACTTATTACTAACTAGAGGAAGTTGACTAGAACCTTGCGGTACGGCCGTGAAGCAATGCGTCGCAAAGCCCTCAGCGCCCTTACTCCATCGTGCTCCTTCTACTGCGCTCCAATCTTAGCAGCTCAATCATCAAGGTAGCTGCGTAATGGCTAACCACCTCCCAGTTTTCGCTGCTTTCAAGCATAAGATCAACTATGCCCTCAGCATCCAGCCTCCTAGTTCCTAGAGCTTCTTCTAAGCGCTGCCTGTCGTCTCTGAACCTGCCGCAGACAAAAAAGGCGTGTTCAGCATCCTCCTCTGCATTCCCGCAGAAGGTGCACGTTGCGTCTGCCTCATGCCCAAAGCGGTGGAGATAGCTCCGAAAACAGCCATGGCCGCTGAGGAACTGCGTAAGGTAAAAGTTTACCTGCCCATGACGCGGGTTAACCCATTCGCCCAGTTTGGGGATGAGGCGATGAGTCCAGCGACCTTTGGTGGATGCATCCCACCGGCTCTGCCACCTGAGAAGGCTTTCATCCTGGGCGGACGTTCGCACTGCCTTTTTTAGGGATATTGGGAGGTCGCTTCCATGAACCTCGTTAAACACCTTCGTGTTGACTTTTGCAAGCTCCTCCAGGGGCGGTACTCCTGCGATGACCAGCGCTGCGTCGTCTGATACTGTGCGGAACGCACAGCATATCCGGATTGCGCCCAGTCGATGCGTAGCCTCCATCCCGCGGCTGTAACTTTTCACCTGCAGGGCTCCCAACCAGACTGGGGCGGCGTACAGCATGGTGGACCTCGTAACGCTGGTGAGCAGTAACCTTCTTCCTTGCTTTGGGCCTCGGGTATTCAGCATTATCCTAGAGAGCGCTCGGTTCGTTGATGCCGCTTTTGCACTTGCGTAGTCCAAGTGCTCTCGGAAGCTGAGCCTGGTATCGAGCATAACCCCCAGGTACTTCAGCGCTCTTTTTGAGGTGAGCACATCATTGCCCACGATAATTTGGGCAGTCTCCACCTTTTCCGGCTGCTGATCAAGACAGCTTCAGTCTTGTGGGGCGCCAGCTCTAAGCCCACTGAGGAGAGCCAAGCCTCTATCTGCTGAATAGCATGGTTGCAGAGCGACTCTGCCTGCTTTAGGTGCTTTGCAACTACGACCACAGCAACGTCATCCGCGAATCCAACGACTTGCACTCTTGGTGGAAGGGGTAGACGTAAATGCCATCGTACATTACGTTCCACAGTAATGGACCCAGCACTGATCCTTGCGGAACACCTCCGGTTACGTCGTACGTCTCCGTGCATACACTGGTATCATACTTCAGCACCCTGTTGCTGAAGTAGCTGCGAACCATCTGGAGTAGGTATGCGGGGACACCGAAGTTAGCTAGGGCTCCCAGGATGCAGCTCCACCTTGCAGAGTTAAAGGCGTTGCGGATGTCTAGTGTCACAACTAGGCAGTATTCCTTCGCGCCGTTTCTCCATCTGGTGCCCTCTATCGCGTTCGCGGCTGTGCCCACAACCTTGTTGATGGCGTCGACAGTAGACCTTGCCTTTCTGAACCCATACTGGTTTTGTATATAAAGTGTATATAAAGTGTATGGGTGTATATGTGTATGTGAGTGTGTATGTGTATGTGAGTGTGTATGTGAGCTCACTACACATTATCCTGCTGGAACTTCCATATATGTGGCATAGTATCCTCGGCATATGGTATCATCACTGTCTCCAATAGAATTTTGTATACGAACCTGTCCATTATTTCGTCACTCCAGAGGATATTATGCCTTTTTTCTCACCCTCCGGTCCGCACCAGGTTCTACGATCTAATGCAAATTTGTTCCTCATCTGTAAATTTGCCGACCGAAGCAAGGGAACCCTGCGAGCAACCTACCTGGTAGGTTTGCTATTGCCAATCGTCCCCGAACGGTCCGTGATGACACAGTATTCCCAATTTTATTGGCAATCATCCTGGAAGACTTGAACGGGTCGCGTTTAATCAACTGAACCATGCGATCGACGGTCTTAGATGATGATTTCCTAGGTGCCCCCGAGTTTCACCTATTTTTTCTGATTTTAAGGCATTGGTTACGAAGTTTTGAGAACGTTTTATTAACATGGCTATGGATTTATACCTTTTTTCTTCATCTCGGAGTCGTGCAATGAGCCTTCTTTCCTACGCACTGCAGTGACGCCCACGACCCATCTAATACAATTTCAATGGTTTTTAAGTCCCCATTTAGTTATATTTTCCTAGTACCTTACCTTCTGCAACCAAATAATTGTATTTATAAACTACAGATTAATGTTCTGCTTCATACACCTATTTTATTGACCTTCCGAGTTTGCAGTCTAACCAATAAACCAATCCACAATTTTTGTCAGAAAGCAAAGAAGGCTGGCAAAAATTGAAAATAAACTTGATCTGCCTGCAAATATAAGAAGCATATGTCACATATATGTCAAACCTCTATCTCTTACCATCTCTGAGATCTGTGGGTTCATACGGACAGACAGACGGACATGGCTACATCGACTCGGCTGTTGACGCTGATCAAGAATATATATACTTTATGAGGTCGGAGATGATTTCTTCTGGCTGTTACATACTTTTGCACAAACTTATTATACTCTATGTACCTTTGGTACAGAGTATAAATAGTATAGTTTCCTTGTTAATTGATTTGTTTACATCGATTTAAATCTTATCACATGTTTACAAATAATTAATGATTTTTTCATGCTCGACAAATTTTTGTCATTCCCTATGTCGCGCGCTAAATTCGAATCTGGACATTAAAATTTTTTAAGTAGAACAGATTGCGAGATAATCCGAAATTATCGTTTTTAGCATTTTGGAAAAAGATCTCACTTAACTACAAATATCTCAATTATTAAATAACTTATGAAATAGTTCTATACAGTAAATTAAAGCTAATAAAATTGTCTCTCAACCATTCATACGTTGTTTTATTGTCTAACTTGTAGTGTGGATGCTATTTACACAGATATCGAACACTTCGTTTAATTTTTATCACAAATTTGAAAACCCCGTTAATTTAACCGTTAGTTTCACCAACAAAAAAATTTTTTTGAAATTCCTTTATCCTTTATCTTTTGGTGTTCACTTATCGAAATCTGTTGGAAATTGTAGAAGTTACTAGCATTTATCTGAAAAATGAGCAATTTTAGTTTTTCCGTTCAAATGGTATTAAAAATGTCAATGAAAATGTCTATAAAAATGTCAGTTTTGCTCTGCCGTTTGTGTGCACAGTTTTTGAATGTATTAAGGAGCTTTTAAAGCTCGCCACGGACACTAGTTGTTCCGTTATATATTGATTTCGGACCAACTCCTAGGTCATAAATTGACCAAAATGCTCACTAAACAAGAAGTGGCATGAACGTTTTGGAGAGCTTGTAAAGCTCTGGAGATCTTAGAAAGCCTTAAAATAACATATGATTTATATCATTATTAAAGTTTTTAATGCTGGTATTCTCTGTCGCATTTATTCTTGTTGAAATTGTTATATAAAATGAGTGAATAAAAACGAAAATACAATTGCGAAAATGACCCTAACAAGTTTTGCTACGCTTGTTCTATTAGTTTCTATTTTAAAAGTGCTCCCAAAAATGTTGCTGCATCTTGGACGCCGAATGTTTTGTGCAACAATTGTAGTTATACACTCAGAGAAAAAATAAAGAATTTCATACTTGGATCAAGAATTTTCGTACTAAATAGTTCGATAAGAGTGAAAATTATCGATTCAAATTTAGAGTCATTTCGAAGGGGGAGGGGTTGCCCGGGAATTTTGGGTGGGGGCGGAGAGGGGTTGGTACCAGCCACACCAACCCACCACCACACCCCACTCCATTTATTGTGAATTATTTTTATATTTTTATTTTTTTTTTACCTTAACTTACCTTACCTTTGGACGAACTATGCCCACTTTTTCTTGGGTTGATATAAGTCTAAGCAAATGTTATAGTGCTTCTTGCTATCGCCACTGAAGTTTCCACTATTGATGTGCGATATATTGCATACATATTTCCATTTAGATGCTCCTTGCCCTTTGACGTGCCTGCAATTTGGAGACAACCACTCTATCACAAGCATGATTGTTATTTTTGCTTGACCAATGTAAAGCAACATGGACGACACCGTACAGTTGAATATGCGCAGGTACATTCCATGACAAAGCCAGTTTGTCACTCAGATTGTGTACTGTATCCTGTTAGTCCCAAATTCCAAACTGAACCTCTCGACTCATTTGAATCAGCCGATGACTTAAAAAACTATGAAGAAACCGCTGAAGAGCGAAATCTCTTTTGCCAAAGTCGAATAAACGATCTAATAAGAGATCTAGCCGTTCATATTAAGGAATCCTATGAAAAAATGGCAATATTCCTCGATTTAAGTAATTACAAGTAACATAAGTGGAAAATTTGCGGTGACCTCAAAGTTGTGGCAATACATTCAGGATTGCAACAAGGATTTACAAAATACATGTGTTTTTTGTGCAAATAGGACAGTCGAGCACGCCACGATCATTACAAAAGAATTCGTTCCGTTGTGTAGTTCACTCACTAATTATTCTTCTTCTTTGGCCATTTGATGGTAATCATCTTAACAGTTTAACGGTCTCGGCCGCAGCCACTAATGCCCGACACTCGCCTCTGTCCCGAGCGACATTCCACCAGGAGGACACGCCCAGCTCCGCAATATCTCCCTGCACCTGGTCGCGCCATCTCCGCTTCGGTCGACCCGGCCCGGGATTGCCTCCTAACTCGATCGCATGCCGACTGTACACCCGTTTTGCTGGAGCGTCATCATCCATACGGGTAACATGTCCTATCCAGCGCAACCGCTGTTGTTTTATGCGCTGGACAAGCTTAGTGTCCCCATAGAGCTCGTACAGTTCGTGATTTATTCGGATGCGAAATTCGCCGCCAACGTTTAGAGGTCCATAAACCCTCCGAAGAACTTTTCTCTCGAACACGCCAATTGCCGCCTCATCCTTTGATGACATTATCCATGCTTCTGCGCCGTATAGCAGGACTGGGATGATAAGCGACTTGTATAGCGCAATTTTCATTTTCAGAGAGAGGGCTCTGCTCTTGAACTCCTTACCGAGCATATAGTAACATCGGTTTGCAAGAGTAATTCTTCTTCGGATTTCCAGACTGGTGTTGTTGTCGCTGGTTATCGTCGTTCCGAGGTAGACAAATTCCTTAACAACCTTGAAGTTGTAGTCTCCCATTGCAACAGATTGTCCAAGCGTAGACTCACTGCGCGTTGATAGTAGGTACTTCGTCTTATCCTCATTTACGCTAAGCCCATAAGTTTTGACTGCTTCTCTGTCTCTAAGCCCATAGTAACATCGGTTTGCAAGAGTAATTCTTCTTCGGATTTCCAGACTGGTGTTGTTGTCGCTGGTTATCGTCGTTCCGAGGTAGACAAATTCCTTAACAACCTTGAAGTTGTAGTCTCCCATTGCAACAGATTGTCCAAGCGTAGACTCACTGCGCGTTGATTGTAGGTACTTCGTCTTATCCTCATTTACCGCTAAGCTCGGAGAGGTCTTTTCCTATTTTGACGGAGCTTTGTGTGCTTCTCAACGTCATCATGTCAAGTCGAACGTACTTTGCTGGAATACCAAAGGTATATAGGGCTTCAAAGAACTTTGACATTATCGGCGTGTCAAAGGCGGCTTTATAGTCAACGGAAAGGTAGTAGGTGTTGATCTTTCTCTCTTGGGTTTTCTCCAGGATTTGTCGCAGTGTGAATATCTGGTCCGTGGTGGATTTGCCAGATCTAAAGCCACACTGATAAGGTTTAATCAGTTCACTCATTCTCGGCTTTAGACGTTCACATAGGATGCATGATAGAGAAAGGAATAATTGGTTCGGCAAATTTGATGGGAACAGGATTAAAAGGATCTAAGATTCCTAGTTGGTACACCAAAGCTGATCCTGCCAAGTGACGCAAAAGTTCTCCGATCTTCTAGTGTTGAGAGATGCAACAGGGCACACCTACTAGTATACGGTGGCAAAGGGTCAGAGAAGTTGAGCGGGAGAAGAGCAAATTTGAGAAATTTGAATTTGAAAATTGCAAATTTGAAAAACTGGCAGTCATTGCGCTTAACAAAGTCCAAACATGAAATAGCCTTTAGGCAAAATGTAGTTTAAGTGCTCATTAAAAAGAAATTTTGTGTCAAATTTTACTCCCAAATCAATGGCCTCATCCCGGCTCGATAAAATTTGATTGGCGATATCTGACAGTAAAGCATTTGTTTAGATTAAGTATAAGTAGGTTGTGTGCACACCAAGAGCTGACCCTATCTAGGTCGTTTTGTAACAAGCTAACGTCATTTAAGTTTTTAATAGATCGAAAAATCTTAAGATCATCAACATAAAGCAAAACTCAGAGTTATGAATACTCAAACAAATGTCATTAACAAAAATAATGAAAAGTAAAGGTCCAAACGCACTCCCCTGTGGAAGGC
Source organism: Lordiphosa collinella (assembly GCA_018904265.1). Taxonomy (NCBI): domain Eukaryota; kingdom Metazoa; phylum Arthropoda; class Insecta; order Diptera; family Drosophilidae; genus Lordiphosa; species Lordiphosa collinella. The sequence goes on along the minus strand of JAEIFV010000922.1, from coordinate 39,759 downwards.
CGAAATTGACTAAAACATAAAGTGGAATTGAGAACAGCTCGGTTTGGTCGCGGCCGCTCGGTTTTCTTTTTCATGCAATATTTTATACATGTTTATAAAAAAATTCTATTAAATTATACTTCAAATTTAAACAGTTTAAGTAATGATGTTAAACAATCGTAAAAATGTTCAACTAATTTCGAATTTTTAGTTAATCATATTGGGGAAGTATTTTAATGCTTTAAATAGCAATTACTTTTAATTCCGCTGACTCTGCAGCACTCGTTTTTAAAACGACAATTCTTGTCGATTTGCGGAATTCGGAACAGCAATCAACTCGATTTGCGACAATTCCACTCGTTTTCGGAATTCAGAACAGGCCCGTATAAGTCCGGTGGTCTAAGTAGCATTCAATCCAACATAATAGCGAGGAATGAAATTCTAGCTTAAGAAGCTTTGCAAGTAGTGCATGATGACAAACTTTATCAAATGCCTTGGAAAAATCAGTATAAATATAAAAAATCAGCGTTTACCAAAGTAACTGATGCAATAATTGCTTAAGACCGCTAAATTAGATGTGGTTGAGCGACCTGGCATAAAACCATATTGATTTGGTTTTATGTAACTCTTTACAAAAAAAGTCAGCTGCTGGGCTACTATCCGTTTAAGGAGTTTCGAAATATTGCTAAGCTTGGCGATAGGTCGATGGTTAAGTACTTCACTCTTTGCACCAGACTTGAACACAGGTGTGACTGTGGCAACTTTCCACTTGTCAATAAATCGACCAGCAGAGAGAGACATTGCAAATATTGTTATGAGCGGCTCACAAAGCACACCAATACAACTTTTCAGGAAGAACGATGAAATCCCATCACAGTCTGGATAATTAGAATCATCACAACTTAATACAGCTTGGTAGCTGTCATCTTTAGAAATGGATAAATTGCCAAAGTTCAAAAAGTTGGGGAATTGCATCCAGACAGATCGGATTATTCCAAGAAGCTGGAAGTTCAAAGTTGGAGCTGAAAAACTTTGCAAACAAATTTGAAATGCCAATGTCCGACGATGCAATTAAATCATTTAATGTCTTAGATGAAGGTACTGGAGATTTTGATTTTTTCGAGTTGACGAATCACCAATCAATCTGGGATTTAATTTCAGCCCGTTTTCAACATCTGCAATTGATGATTATAAAGAAATTTATTAAGAAATTCAAACTCACGCTTAGGTTGCCTATATCTCTCCCAATCAGCAGAATCATGCGTCACTAAAAAACGTTTATGGAATTTGTTGCGCAAATTTTTATACTCTTTTAAACCTTTAGTGCAGGGGCGCCCATGCCCATTACGCGAGACACGCTTGTGTTGTTGTTCTACGCAAAGGGATAGCCTGCGCGTATACATTTTGCGCGAGCCATAAGACAGCAAAAACCAAAAACAAATCTTATGCGTGCTCTATGTTTTGTTGTTGGCGCGCTCTGACCTGCAACAACAACTTCATATGTGTCTCTATTCTCTCTCTCTCTATGTCTCTCGCAAACTCGAACACAACAACAAAATGCTTATGCTTACGGCCGAACGCTTGCCGCACACACACACACAAAACAAAAACAAAAATCGGTTCTCTCTATCTCATTTTGTTGTTATTGCTTGAAATATATTTGGTGTATGTGTATTGGTTTTTACGCGCTGGTAAGCTCGTTCTGGGCACCCTTGCTTTAGTGTACCAAGGCAATCTGTACAAACCCTGGACCCTAATAAGAGCATTCTTTTTTTGATAATGCTAGACAGAACGTCAATAAAATGATCATAGCAGACTTTCACGTTTGTATGCGCTAAGACCAAACTCCAATCAACCGCAGAAATATCAATACGAATTGCATTAAGAGTAGTCTCTGAAAAGTTATAAGTAAAAAGTTCACGTTCTGAAGGAACAAAAGTAAAAAAGTTAATAGTTAACAATAATAGCATATGATGAGAATCGCAGTTTGAGATAGGAGTTTCACAAGGAACAAGATTACATCTAACATCGGGACTAATATAAACTAAGTCCAGTAACCTGTTTAATCTGTTAAAGATGTTATTAATTTGTACTAAGCCCAGACAAAACAGCTAATCTAGTACTAGGATTTCATGCGATTGATGAACATTGCTAGGAATCATTGAGGCAGTCTCTGAATCGTGCGACCACACCAGCGAACCCAGGTTAAAATCGCCAACCACACAAAGGTGCTGGCAGTCCAAAAGGGCATCATGAATATGAGACACATTCCGTATATGCTCCTCATAAATTCGGTAATCACTGTTCGGCGGTATATACGAAGCCACAATGAAAATATCTCCAGATGATCCAGCAATTGAAACGCAAAGTTGGTCAAGGAGCTCCACCCCGGACACCTCCACCCCGTGTACATTGCGCTCTCACAAAATCTCTATATTTTCTAAATACTTGATAGAGCAATGGATCGAAGAATACACTGGTGTAGAAATTCGAGCTGAGCCAGGTTTCAACAAGAATTATGACATCAAAGTTGCTTTGAGAGGTGGCCAGATTTTAATATTTACATTATATCAAAACGCTACACATTTAATTGCAAACAAGAGTGAAAATGTTCTTAAAAATTAATTTTTTGGATTCTCATTTGGATTTCTTCCCTAAAAACCTAGGCGATGAGAGTGATTAGCATGGTGAACGATTTCATCAGGATATGAAAATTATGGAACTTCGCTATCAAGGATTTTGGGATTAGGCCATGATGGGTGACGTTTATTGGTGTCTCACGCGAGAGAAAACAGTGCACACAAACGGCGGAGCAAAACGGACCATAGACATTTTTACTACCATTTGAACGGAAAAACTGAAATTGCTAATTTTTCATATAAATGCTAATAACTTCTACAATTTCCAACAGATTTCGATAAATGAAAAATTTTTTTTATTTGTTATTAATTAGGTTACATCATCCAAAAGAGAAAGGAATTTTTAAAACTATTTTTGTTAGTGAAAATAACGGTTAAACTAACGGGTTTTTCAAATTTGTGATAAAAATTAATCGAAATGTTCGTTATCTTTGTAAATAGCATCCACACTACAAGTTGGACAATAAAACAACGTATAAATGATTGAAAGACAATTTTATTAGCTTTAATTTGGTGTATAGTACTTAGTAGTTAAGTGAGAAGATCTTTTTCAAAAATACCAAAAACGATCATTTCGGATTGTCTCGAAATCTGCTCTATTTAAAAATCTTTTATGTCCAGATTCGAACTTAGCGCGTGTTTTTACATAAGGAATGACGTCAAATTGCAGAGGTATGAAAAATGCTGTTAACTGGTGATTTAAAAAAAAAACTTCACACCTAGTATATTGTCCATGAGCTCAATATTTTTTTTAACCTTTGCAGAGGGTATCATAAAATTGTCCGCATAGAAGGAAGCATCTCCGACCACATAAAGTATATACACTCATGGACAAAATAATAGGTGTTTTTTTTTACTTATTATTTGTAATTCATATCTTTTCTAAACTTAATAAATCAAAGTTTTTTCAAAACTTGTTTTAATTGTTTTTAAACAAAAAGTAAAAACAGTTTCACATACCATTTAATCATAGCTGTTAAATAATGATTACTAATCATAATCATTAGATAATTGATTAATTTTTTTTCAAATGAAAAATAATCATTAAATTACGATTGTTTTCAGATTCTCTCGATTATTAATTGATTACGATTAAAAATAATCAAAAATAATCGGGATTAATGGTGATTAACAAAAAATAATCAAAAATAATCAGAATTAATCAAAAAATAATGCGATTATTTTTATTGATTATTTTTGATTATTTTCAAAAAATATGACTTGCTAAAGCCATTAACATCTTCAGCGCCAGTTGAACGATTGTTTTCCTTTGCAGGGATTATTAACAATCCAAGACGGCAATCATTGTCTGATTTTTCTTTTGAAAAATTAGTGTTAATGAAGGCTAATTGTAAATATATGTAATTATCTGAATATGGGTTTAACGGAGTCGTTATAGTTGTTGTTGTTGTTTATTGTTTTTGCACGATTTTCTAATATTGTCTTTAGTGTATTTACAGGCTGAATATAAAATTTTTTGAAAATAATCCAAAAAAATCATAAATAATCAATAAAAATAATCGGATTATTTTTTGATTAATTCTGATTATTTTTGATTATTTTTTGTTAATCGCCATTAATCCCGATTATTTTTGATTATTTTTAATCGTAATCAATTAGTAGTCAGATATTTTTATACCGGCGGATTAAATAATCATTACAATTATTTTTAATAATAATTTAATTGATTATTAATCGTAATCGCAATTTAACAGCTATGCCTTTAATATACAACTAAATTAAATATTTCCTTAAGGCCCGATTTCTCAATGTGCGGTTGGTCAACTTGACAGGCAGTTTAACCGAAATTGCGTGTCTCATGCTGTGTGCACTGCTCGAGCACTGGTTAAAGTTAACCGCGAGTTCAGTGCCGATGGAATTATCGATATATTTTATTGGTATACAAACAGCAGGCTCCAACATTTGATTTGTTTAATTCAGTGGCGGGCGCGAGCCAGACTAGCGAGTCTGGGAGTTATTCTGCCGGCAATCTGCCGCGACACCGACACTGTGAACGGTCGTGTGGCGTCGGCAAGCGTCTTCGGTTTAACTCGTACGGGGTGTTTTGTTCGCTTCGCGGAATTTCGACAACGAAGCGCAAACGAAAATCAAATCAGTTTCTGTTCAGCCGCCAACGAAGCAAGGTCTCGCTGCGCAATTTATTATATGCACTGAGAAAAATGTTGTTGTTATTAATGTTATTCAGTATCTAATTATCAATTTGTTAAATCTGATGCTTGAATTTGCCTTCTTATTTATGTAATTAGTTATTAAGTAACTAATTATTTCATCATTAAAATATTTAGCAAGACGCAAATCATTTTGTTAAGTTTGAAGTTTGCTTTTTTTTTTGCGCAGTGCAAAGCATTAAAACATTCGTCTTTTTCTTACGCCCACAAATGGAAGTCTTACATATCATTGTATTTGTGTGCCCGCCACTGGTTTAATTAATTATTTTCTGCCACAAAATGTTTATATCAGAGTTTAAGTTAAATTCTTGACTTCAGTTGCGATTCAATTTGTTGTGACTAGGATTGTTAGAACGACTTGGTGGCGCTGCATTTTTATGCATGTGGGAACTTTCTTATCACTGCAGCTGACTTCTGTGTAGTCAGCGTTCCTTTGATAAGCCGTGCAGGTAAACAAGTGTCCCCAGCTATTGCTTTTGATTCATCGCAATCAATTTTAATAAATTTTTCGCAAAAATATTACCAGCAGCATTCAATAACATTAAAAAATCCCTAACAAAAATACCTAATTTATTGAACGTGTTATTGACCGTGCCTAATGCAGCAATAGGAATTTATCGATATCGGATGAAACTGCTGTTGAGAACAGCAAATGACTTGACCGCTTGTCAACTGGAGGAACAAATTTGACCGGCAGTTGGCCAACCGGAACCTTTGAGAAATCGGGCCTAAATCCGCCAATTTTTTGCTGGACACAATAATAGGTGTACGAAGATAAATGTATAAATTAAATCAATATTTCACTATTTTTGGTCTTGTTTTATATTCAACTAAGTATATGGTAGCTAATAACCGGTATATCCGCCATTATTTCGCAAAACTTTCTCCATTCGTCTTGGCATGGAGGATATTATCTTGCGACAAGTTCCAATTGGAATGGACAATATCCCAAAGTTGATTTTTATTTTGACAAAAAGTCTTTCCGACCTCTCTTTTGAGTTCACCCCAGAGATTGTCGATGGGATTGAGGTCCGGGGATTGACTTGGCCACTCAAGAACATCCACATTTTGCTCTCGGAACCAATCCTTTATTACTCGAAAGGCGTGCTTCGGGTCATTACCCTGCTGGAACTTCAATAAAAGTGGCATATTATCCTCGGCATATGGTAGCATCACCGTCTCCAATAGATCTTTGTATACGAATCTGTCCATTATTCCGTCAATACGACGAATCGGACCAACACCATACCATGAGAAGCAGCCCCATACCATTAGGGTACCACCTCCATGTTTCACAGTTTTTGCTTCATATACCTTTTTTATTGACCAGCCGAGTTTGCAGTCTAATCAATAAAACAATCCTCATATTTTCCCAAAAAGCTAATTAATTTCGGGAACTCACCCAATCCGTACCGAAATAGTGTGACCATATTAAAAAACTATAGCTTTTAAATGTGTACTTGTGATCAAATTCTTTCCCTTTCGGAGAACGAACATTCCTTTTGGCATCATTTTTTTCAAATAAATTTATTTTGGTTTCATCACTACAGAGGATATTACTCCATTATTTCTCACCCTCCGGTCCGCACCAGGTTCTACGAACTAATGCAAATTCGTTCCTCATCTGTAAATTTGCCGACAGAAGCAAAGGTACCCTGAGAGCAATCCTTCCTGGTAGGTTTGCTATTGCCCATCGTCGCCGAACGATCCGGGATGACACAATATTCCCAATTTCATTGGCAATCGTTCTGAAAGACTTGAACGGGTCGCGTTTAACCAACTGAACCATGCGATCGTCGACCTTAGATGATGATCTTCTAGGTGCTCTCCGAGTTTCACCTATTTTTTCCGGTTTTAAGCATTGGTTAAGAAGTTTTGAGAACGTTTTATTAACATGGCAATGGATTTATAAGTTTTTCCCTCATTATTGCCACCCTGTTCTAGCAACTGAAGATGGTTCTGGCATGTCCAGACCAAACGAACACAAAAATACAACACTCCAAACTTCACTCCAGGATTAATATATGTATTTGTTTATTTCATGTCTAATACAAGTATACAACAGTATTAATTAACCGTAGCGGAGCGTAGCGTTTATTTTAACGTGTTCGTGCCGCGCGAACTGTGCGAATACTGCCGCCATATCAGTGGTGGGCGACGCTATTACTTATCGATAATGGTACAAAGAATGTATGAACATCGATATGACTGGGATCGGTATCGGTATCGGTAGGCAGGTTGACAGTTAACAAAATTTAAATTTGAACGGCTCAGCAACATCCCGGCCCCCGTAAAACTACCCAGGAGTTTTACCTAACACGTCTAGCACTGCCAGCTTTGACACTGGTCGCCTTAGGATTCCGGTTGAGGTTTTCACCTCAGCAATTCTTATCTGACCATCTTTGGAAGGTATGGTTTGAACGATGATCCCCTTTTTCCAGCTACCTCTCGGTTGATTCTCCTCGTAGATGATGACTATATCGCCTGTTTGGATTGGTTGAGTCCGAGCAATCCATTTAGTGCGTCGAGTTAGCGTTGGCAAATATTCACAAATCCAACGTCGCCAAAAATTGTCTTTAAGCTGCTTAGCAATCCGATACTGCTTATGATAATTGAAATTTGAGTTTGAGTTGAATTGGTAGTCCCCAGCAAGAAATGATCAAGGGTTCGGGATCATCTATGTTGACTGGTACATGCGTTAGTGGCCTGCTATTGATAATGTTTTCCGCTTCGATAAGTAGACTTCTCAATGTCTCCACTTGCGGAGCCTGCTGCTTTAGCGTGACTGATAAGACACGTTTCGTGGATCTGACCAAACGTTCCCAGCAACCACCAGACCTAGGATTGGAAGGACAATTAAATTCCCAGTTGAAGCCTTTGTTGGCCAGTTCCTTTTTATACCGTCCCAATCAAATAAGTCCGTTGTCTTTTTAATCTCGTTATCTGCTCCAACAAAGTTAGTTCCCATATCGGATCGTAGCTTGATTGGAACTCTTCTTCTGTTTACGAATTTTCGAATGCATAAAATGCAGGCATCGCTCGATAAATCCGCCGCTAATTCCAAATGAATAGCCCTAACCGTCATGCAGGTAAATAGAGCAACCCATCTCTTTTCGTGACGTTGCCCAATAGTCACCATAACCGGCCCAAAATAGTCTACACCCACATAGGAAAATGGACTCTGGTATGGGGTAACACGATCCTTTGGCAATTGCCCCATCAATACTTGTCTTGGGCTAGCTATTTTGTTCTTGCAAAATTGACAATTTGATTTAGCTCGTTTTACAACCGCTCTCAAATTTACTATCCAGAATTTCCGCCTTATCTCGATTACAATTAGTTCATCGTTCTGGTGATGATATTTTGTATGGTACCACTTGACAATCAAACTAGTCAGAGTGTGTTCAGCAGGCAGGATAATAGGTTGTCGTGCTCTTTCGGGTATCGCTTCAGCGTAATCGAGTCTTCCATGTACAACAAAAAGACCATCAGCATCTAATTTTGGGCATTATGAATAGATTGTGTCCGTTTCCATCAGGCAACTTATTTCTTGCTCATAGAATTGGCTCTCCATCTTGCACAAAGCAGTCTCTGCCGAACGTAGTTCGTTTGATGTAAGCTCGCCATGAGCTTTAGGTTCATTCTGATGACGAAGTCTCTGTATAAATCGTAATATCCAACCCATTGTGCGTTTTAAACGCAAGTACTGCGAATAACGGTACATGTCAATCAGTGGATCCGAATGTACCGTGAATACTATTTTCTTTCGCTCGTTTTCGTCATCCTATTTGCCTTCCATTTCTGTTGAAGGCCAAAACTGTTTTTCCTTAAGAAGAAATTCGGGTCCATATGTTTCCAGCGATATACTTTATGCTCTTAGAGGTCTTTGTTGCCTTATCAGCTGCGTTTAAATTAGAAGGAAAACATATCCAATCACTTTCATGTGCTGTCTCTAAAATCTCGCTAACACGGTGGGCAACAAATTGCTTATATTGCCGATGATTTGACCGAATCCAAGAAATTACCGTTTTCGAATCAGACCATAATGTAGAGTTTTGGACTTTAACATCATGACATGCCAAAATTGAGTTCTTAAGACGGGTGCCCAATACTGCCGCTTGTAACTCGAGCCGAGGTATAGATAACATCTTTAAGGGTGCGCATTTGGTTTTACCAGTAATAAAACGAATTATGATTTGACCATTACAATCAATGCGCCAATAAGCCACGGATGCGAATGCCAATTCGCTTGCATCAACAAAAACATGTAACTCAATATTTACATTTAAGTCAAAGAAGTTCAGGGAATAGCATCTGCTAATTTTGAAATGCTTAACATTTTCCAACTGGGAAATCCATTGTTTAAATCTCACAAATAAATTATCCGGAATTAAATCATTCCATCTGATTCCCGTACGCCAAACATCTTGTATTAAGACCTTTCCATTTATCATTAAGTCTGCCAACATTCCAAAGGGGTCATAAACCGACATAACCAAACTTAGCAGTTGCCGTTTTGTTGTGCACCTAAGACCTTTACAATATCCTGATCCACGCGATTCCATTTTAAATCAAAAACAAATTCGTCCTTTCGACTATCCCAATACATTTCGAGTATTTTGTCTACCTTTTCGCTGTCCAGTTTAACAGTTGCATTTGTATGCTCTCTTTCTGACCCATTAAGTATTCCTTGTACTTCCTTCGAATTTGACACAAAACCTCTTAATTCGAAATGTGCCATCTTATCTACTTGCTTCACTTCGTTACTAATATCATTTCCTTTACTAAAAGGCACGCAGCTCCAAAAATCATAACCCTTATTTTGTATGTTGATACATCGGCGTCAGGATCGCCATTTCTCCATAAAAATCTGAGCGGTGGTTTTTTTTATCCCACCTCACTAATACCTGCAAAAACATTTCTTTGATATCAGCACAAACAGCTATTTTTCCTTGACGAAATTGAAAAAGTATTTTTATCAACGGTGGATTTTCATCGGGTCCTTTCAGTAGCTTTGTATTCAAAGAAACTCCATCTATGGCTGCTGCTGCATCACATACCAATCGCATCTTTTTGGGTTTATTGATATTGTGCACTCCAAAGTGTGGTAAGTACCAGGTGCGACCATTAACAAGTGAGGCTTCTTCCTTTGAAAGTGTAACAGCGTATCCTTTGTTGACAAAATCCATTACAGTTTGATCGTACTCTTCCAACTTGTTCTGACTTCGCATTTTATTTTGTACCCCATATAGCCTCTTCAAAGCCATGCTGTAACTGTCCGGGAATTGAATTCTATCTTCAGCCCACAGAAGTCCTGTCTCATATTCCCCATTCAATTTTTTCGTAATATACTGTAATATCTTTCTTGCTCTTACTACGTCGGCTGATTCCAAACTATTCTCAGATAATTTAACACCAAAGCTTTCAGTCGAAAAGTAATCTGTCATCATCTTATGTATATCCAACTCTAAGTCAGATTCCTCAATGTGTGCATGCAGCACAACTGAAATGACTGATGGATGTTCCGTTTCATCTTGCGTCAGTCCATAAACGTACCAACCTAAAGCAGATTTTGATGCCACCAAATTTGAGTCCAATGCTACGTTTTTTATCGTAGATACTAAATGACAATTGTTAACACTAATAAGCAGCATTGGCTCAGCATCCGTATATTCCCTGATAGGTACATTTTTCAGTTTCTTGAACTTTGTCTTCAGTTCTTGCGCATCAACAGATTGCAGTGGTAGCTGCAATTCGGGAACTGTGTTTCCATTTAATCGAAGCCATGTTTTGTTGCCATACGCCGATCGGATCCTAAGATTACACTCCATAGACATTACATCCGTCGCATGTTTTCCAATCCAGTTCAGAGTAAGCTTTGATTTGTCCTTATCCACACCCAGTTGGATCGCCAACTTCTCATTAATTAATGACGCCGACGAGCCCTCATCTAGAAAGACATATGTATGGATAACTTTGTTATTCGGACCAGCTAAATCCACAGGCACCACTTTAAAGAGTATTTTTGACGTACCAGACTTAACAGTGTGTATCGTTGCTTCTGGTGATTCTACCTTTTCATTTCGAATGGGTTGCTTAGACTGCTCCCTATGCAATGTTCTGTGGTGACTCTTTTTCACCCATTGAGCTTACATTCTCGCTTAAACTTGCAAGACATCATGTTATGTCCTCGATGCAAGCAACTATAACATAAGCGAAGTTCTTTGGCCAATGCCCATTTATCCATTACACTTGCTTTAGTGTAAGCATCGCATTTTACAAATTGGTGATCGCATTTACATTTATAACATTCTATCTTGATGTCCTTTTGCTCAAAATATTCCTTTGAAGTTTGCATCACGGTCCTTTGATGTGAGCGCTGCTCACCCTTTACTTTTGGTTTTAATGCCACCAATGTTGCCTTTGCAACGCATTTACCTATATGGCTAAGCCAAATGCTAAAATGTCTTAGATCTGGAAAGGGCAGAATAGTCTTGGCATACACATTCCATAGCATGCGTTTCGTCAAAGGTAATTTTCCAATCAATTGTTCTATCAATGTGGGGTTTTGTAAATATTGTATAGCCCCAGCTGTCTGCAGATATATAAAAAAGTTTTCAACTTTTGCTGCAAATGGAACTATCTTCTCTAAGCTATTTTCGGGAAAATTTGATAGCTCATTTACCATCTCCATCTGACTTTTTATCAACAATTCAGGTCGACCATATCTAAACTACAGCCTATCCATAATATGGTTTACATTTGCAGGGTTAATTAGCAAGCCTTTTACCTCATCCTTTGCAGATCCCTTAAGACGCTTTTGCAACCTCAATAAGTTTTCTAAGTTCGAGTAATTATAAGCTGCGGATGACTCTGAATACATAGTAAAAAATACTGGCCAATCTTCTGCCTCACCACTAAATCCAGGCAAATCTATCAATTTTCGGGGTTGCATTGGAACATGACATGGCGTATAGTGAACATTGTTTCTTTCTGCCTCTTGATTCCCTATTGTTCTCCGACCTTCTCCATGTACCGTACCAATTCCTACCGAACCATAAGTCATATCATAATTAGACACCGGATTTTATGAAACTTTTTAAATGAAGACAGATTGAAGTGAAATTCGGGATTTATACTAATTAAATATCCCTCTTTCCATTAAAAACTGCATATCCAAAATATGTTTTTTTTTGCATATGTTGCATATGCAAAATATGCAAAAAAAATATGCAAATATGCAAAAAAAATTGGCAAATATGCAAACAAATATGCAAATATGTAAAAAAATATGCAAATAGCAAATATGCAAAAAATATGCAAATATGCAAGAAAATATGCAAATAAGTAAAATGCTTATAATAGTTTTAAAATAAATTCGAGTATAAAATTTTGGACTTAAATATATTTTCTTTTAATTTAGAAGTTGTAATAATGCATTTTCCACCACAAATTAATTCTGTGCCAGTAATTTTAACCATAAGAGCTCACAAAATTTTTTTTTAAAGTAATTCTTCAGTAAATTAGCTTATATTCTTGTTTCATTGGCACAATTTAGCGATCTTTCTCTGGATGTTCTGATTGACCACATTCTTTCTGTGGATTTCCTCATAAGAGATAAATGTCCAAATTGTCCATGACGGATGATCAAGTCAAAGACTAAATGATGTTGCCTTTTCCGCTCAAAATAAAGAATTTTAAAGTGTTACTAACAGGAACAGGTTTGTGTCCATAGCGTTGTCATGAGGGGAGCTTAGTGGAGTGTTTTAACTTAGTGAGTGGGGGTCTCAGCACAGTGCTCACTGGGACTGAATGGAAAGCTGACCGGCAGAATTTAAAGCTTTCGTTGACTTTGGCTTTACACGTGTCAAAATCTGTATCCGGAGGCTTTTAAGTGCTCTGATTTCATTTCTGGCCATATTTTTTCGATCGGGCTGACTTATGGAGGGGGAAAACGTAATATCTAAAAAAAATCAAATGCTTAATCCTTTCTTAGGTTTGTGGGTGCTCCGATTTGATTTCTGGCAATATATTTCCGATCAGGAGATCGAAGGAAGAGACGGGCGGGGGTTTTTGAACAAATTCCCTCGAACTAATACTCTTACTCCCACAACTGTAGATTTTCGACCTCGGTACCAGCCCTAAACCTCGCAAAGCCGTTCTTTATCAAGTAAATGATGAACGCATGCATTATTCCAGCCTATAAAATACCAATGTACCAATCACTCAGCCTGCCCCCATAACAAATACCCCAAACACCACTTCTCAATTTGAAATTTTTATTATTCAAAAATGTCCTTGTTGTAATTTTAAAAAAAGTAAATAGTTAAGTTCTTTTCTATGTTATACATTGAAAAACGTTGGCGTTTTTCAGAAAAAATAAGCTTGTAGGCCGAAAAGCTTCGTTCAATATCGCATGAAGTTAGCGGTGCATATTTGAATTTAAATACGTCCGCCATGTTTATCTGTCCCGCGTCGTTTATTTCTGTCTCAGGATTTAAAAATATTTAATTAAGCTTATGAAATGAAATATAATCTGGACTCCGATCTAAAACATCCTTCATTTTTTTCGCAATTTAAAACCAAATTCCCCTTTCACACCATTTAGAATTTCCTTTACTTCAGCCAATAGCTTGAACGTACTTGTAATTTGCATATTCCTCTGTTCTATGGAGGTAATTGTTTCCGAAATTCTCATAAAATGATGTTTTATAAAAATTAGGTTTGTACTTAACATTGGATTCCTGAGCATTTCTTGAGCGTTTTGTATAGACAGCGCACAGAATCTCAAAAAGAACTCATTAAACCTGGCCTACTATTATTATAATTTATCTGAAATATGTGTTTGCATATAAAATTTGTTTTTGCATATTTGCATATTTTTATATGTTTTATATATTCAAATCGGACAAGCGGTTCAAAATATGCAAATATGCAAAATCCGCTGTTTAGTTATACAGGGTGTCCAGAAACTTTTCGTCAGAACTTTAAAACATGACAGCTGTTATCAATAGAAATACTTTTTTCTTTTAGACCATGTGTCTAAGTCGCCACGCTTTCGATTTAAAACGCGTACTCGACGTAAGAGAATTTCATAGCAACACAAAGTATTACTCTCAACAATACACTACAAACTTTCCCTAAATTTGAAAAATGTCAATTAAATTCCATAAAATAATTTTTTTGAGAACTATTTCACAGAAATTTTGATTTAGATTAATAAACTGCTTCAAAACTGCATTTTATTTTGAGACTTAATAACTTGGAAACGATGCCACTTAGACCCACGGTGTAAAAGAAAAAAATACTTATCTTGATAACAGCTATCATGTTTTAAAGTTCTGACGAAAAGTTTCTGGACACCCTGTGTATGTGTACTTGGGATCAAATTATTTGCCTTTCGGACGACGAACATTCCTTTTGGCATCATTTCCAAATAAATTTATTTCTTTTTCGTCACTCCAGAGGATATTACGCCATTTTTTCTCACCCTCCGGTCCGCACCAGGTTTTACGATCTAATGCAAATTTGTTCCTCATCTGTAAAATTGCCGACCGAAGTAAGGGAACCCTGCGAGCAATCCTACCTGGTAGGTTTGCTATTGCGAATCGTCGCCGAACGGTTCGTGATGGCACAATATTCCCAATTTCATTGGCAATAGTCCTGGAAGATTTGAACGGGTCGCGTTTTACCAACTGAACCATGCGATCGACGGCTTAGATGTTGATTTTCTACGTGCTCCCCGAGTTTCGCCTATTTTTTCCGGTTTTAAGGCATTGGATACGAAGTCTTGAAACCGTTTCATTCACATGGCAATGGATTTATTCGTTTTTCCTTCATCTCGGAGTCGTCGAATGAGCCTTCTCTCCTCCGCACTGCAGTGACGCCCACGGCCCATCTAATACAATAACAATGGTTATTAAGTCCCCATTTAGTAGTATAATTGTATTTATAAACTACAGGTTAATGTTTTGCTTCATACTATCCTATTTTATTGACCAGCCGAGTTTGCAGTCTAACCAATAAAACAATCCACAATTTTTCCCAGAAAGCTAATTAATTTCGGGAATTAACTTCCCCCTATTTTTTTGATTCCGTTGGCCCAACTTTACAAAATGATTTCGGGTAGACCTTTTTTCGGAAATGCCCATATAGATCTTTAATCTAAATGCCGGAGGCGCGCTTAAATTTTTCAGATAACGGAACAACGAATGTGAAGAGAAAAAGAAACTGATAGTTGAATTCACATAATAAAAGATCGATAAATCAAACTGCGTTCTCATAAATAAAACGGAAAACAGCAAAAATCACACATTTTTGAAAAAGAGAAAAAGATCCAAACTAAAGCTAATAAAATTGTCTCTCAATCATTCATACGTTGTTTTATTGTCAAACTTGTAGTGTGGATGCTTCATTTTATCGAAAATTTGAAAAAGACGCTAATTACACCGTTATTTTAACAAGCAAACAATTTTTATTAATTTCTTTCTCTTTTGAATGATGTAAACTAATATATAACAAAATAAAAAAAAGTTTTCATTAATCGAAATCTGTTGGAAATTGTAGAAGTTATTAGCATTTATTTAAAAAATGAGCACTTTCAGTTTTACCGTTTAAATGGTATTAAAAATGTCTATGGTCCGTTTTGCCCCGCCGTTTGTGTGCACAGTTTTCCTCTCGTGTGAGAAACCAACAAAAGTCACCCAACATGGCCTTATTCCATAATCCTTGATAGCGGAATTTCATAATATTCATATCCTGATGAAATCGTTCACCAAGCTCATCACTCTCACGACGAGGTTTTCAGGAGAGAAATCCAAAAAATGAACTCTACCGAAATTTTCACTCCTGTTTGCAATAAATGGGTATCGTTTGAATACAATAAAAACATTTATTTAATACACAAAAATTACATATTTTCTTTTAATTTCTTATTAAATGTGCGACGACTTCATTGTAGTTAGAACTTTCAAAATTTCCAAAAATGAAGTGACCACACGACGGAACGAATTCCATGTGTCCCCCTTATCCTTGGACAACATTAAATTGAATTTGCAGTCCTCTAAAAGTATTTTAAAGTATCTCCGTCTTTTTGTACAGCCTTCACAAAATTTTGTAAACAAACCCAGTCTTATATGAAGGGGTGTCAGTATATTTTGCCCATTACTCACAAGCGGCTCGAACTTTACATTTTCTTGACCAACTACGTAATTCGGTTGTTCCGGCCATTCTTTTCGAACGTAATGCTCGTGGCATGCCCGACTGTCCCATTTGCACAAAAAAACACAAGCGTTTAGTATATTCTTGTTGCAATCCTTGATCTATTGCAACAACTTTGAGGTCTGCGCAAATTTTCCAGTTATGTTACAAGCTCTCCAAAGCTTTCATGTGATTAGTGAGCATTTCGGTCACTTTATTAACTAGGAGTCGGACCAAAATCATTATACAACAGAACAACTAGTGTCTGTGCTGATCTCTAAAAGATCTTTAACACTGACGTTTTTAATACCATTTGAACGGTAAAACTGAAAGTGCTCATTTTTTAAATAAATGCTGATAACTTCTATAATTTCTAACAGATTTCGATAAATGAACTTTTTTTTAATTTGTTATATATTAGTTCACATCATCCAAAAGAGAAAGAAACTTAAAAAAAAATTTTGTTAGTTAAAATAACGGTGTAATTGACGGGTTTTTTAAATCTTCGATAAAAATGAGACAAAATGTTCGAAATCTTTGTAAATAGCATCCACACTACAAGTTTGAAAGATAATTTTATTATCTTTAATTTGGATCAAAAATGCAAAAAACGATCATTTGGGATTATCTCGAAATCTGTTTTACTTAAAATTTTTTTAACTCCAGATTCGGATTCAGCGCGTGATTTTACATAAGAAATGACATTAAATAATAATAATAATAAGTGGCGCAAAATCACTATACCTTCTCCGTTCCCCTTATAAAAAAATTTTGTTTGGCCCCCAATATTTTTTGGAACTTACCGCCTCTGATTGTCTGGTTACGCCTTTGCGCTCCTCTATTTTTGAAGAACATACCGTTGCGTCCGGTGCTGCCCATAATGGTTTGTTTTCCTTATAACTCGAATATTACATCCGATCTTTACCATTTCTTTGGCGGATCGATAAAAAATCCTGATTACTTAATATGTCCAAAAGAAACGAACCTTCTATCTATAAAACTGTGGGAGACATTACGTTTTTCCAATTTGCGGGGGCGGGAGGGGGCGTGGCAAAAATTTAAAATAAACTTGATCATATGTCCTATACATGTCAAACCTATAACTTTCGTAGTACCGAAACGGTATAAAGGAGTGTTCGTATGAAGCTGGCATGTACCAGAGAGTTGTTTATATTGTTGTTTGGAATAATATTGCTGAAGAAAGGTTGGCCGAATTTCCAGTAGTTTAGCCGTTTCTGCCAAAAATCACGAAGAAATGGCCATTTCTCGAGAAGCACTAGATGCAATTTTTTTGGGTCAGTCTATTCAGGATTTTTTTGCTCTTATTTATACACATCTATAACTTTGCCAAAGACAAAAAAAAAAATATGGTCCTTTTGAGTATCAAAAAAGTACTTTTACAATGTGATAGGACCAAGTCCTTGTGGGGATTCTTTTGGTTTCGGAATGTTCTTCAAAAATAGTGTGGTGCGAAGACGTAACCAATTTATGAGTTGCACTGTGTTATAAAATTATACCCTGTTCCCATTGAAAATGGGAAAAGGGGATCATGAAGTTGTGCAAAAGTATGTAACAGGTAGAAGGAAACATTTGCGACCCTATAAAGTATATATATTCTTGATCAGCATCAACAGCCGAGTCGATTTAGCCATGTCCGTCTGTCCGTCCGTCTGCTCGTATGAACGCGTCAATCTCAGAGACTATAAGAGCTAGAGCCACAAATCTTTGCATGTAGGTAGGTGTATACCCGATTCAAATCGAGTTTGTTTCAGATTTGGAAAATTACTCCCCCTCCCCCCTATAAGCGCAAAAAACTGTGAGCCACAATTTTTAAGATAGACCTTCGAAACTTTATATATATCCAGTAAGGCACAATATCTATCTATTCTGAAAAGATCAATAAGATCGGACAAGAAACACAGAAGTTATAGCCGATTCAATTTTGCTTGTAGGTGAGAGGGGGGCCTTGCATTGTCAGTTACCGCATTTGCGCGTGCGTGTGTGCGTATGTTAGAGTGCGTGTGTGTATGTGTGTGTGTGTGTGTATATGTGTATGAAAACACAAGAAGTCAAGGGAACAGGGTATTTTGTAGTCGGGGCACTCGACTACAGCTCCCTTCCTTGTTATTACTAAGAAATTCACTTTTCAGACTTTTTACTCAAGGGAAGCTATATAGCAAAGAATGTTCTGGACTCAAACCAATCTTCTTCTTCTTCTTCTTTGGCCATCACAACCGTTTTACGGTCTCGGCCGCTGATACTAATGCCCGCCACTCGCCTCTGTCCCGTGCGACATTCCACCAGAATGGCACTCCCAGCTTCGCAATGTCTCCCTGCACCTGGTCGCGCCATCTCCGCTTCGGTCGACCCGCCGGGGGAATGCCTCCCAACTCTATCGCATGCCGATTGTACACACGCTTTGCTGGAGCGTTATCATCCATACGGGTAACATGTCCTATCCCACGCAGCCGCTGTTGTTTTATGCGCTTGACTAGGTCAGTGTCCCCATAGAGCTCATACAGTTCGCGATTCATTCGGATGCGAAACTCGCCGCCAACGTTTAGGGGTCCATAAATCCTCCTAAGAATTTTTCTCTCGAACACGCCAATTGCCGCCTCATCCTCTTTTGTCATTGTCCATGCTTCTGCGCCGTATAACAGGACTGGGATGATAAGCGATTTGTATAGCGCAATTTTCGTTTTCCGAGAGAGGGCTCTGCTCTTGAACTCCTTATTGAGCCTCAAACCAATCGGGATGTAGATATTGGGCACTTACACTACACTGCAAAATATGAGTTTGATATGTTTAAAATTGTTGGGATTATTCAACATTTTTATACCCGTTACTCGTAGAGTAAAAAGGGGATACTAAAGTCGTGCAAATTTATGTAACAGGCAGAAGAAAGCATCTCTGACCCCATAAAGTATATATATTCTTGATCAGCATCAACAGACGAGTCGATATAACCATGTCCGTCTGTCTGTATGAACACCTAGATCTCGGAGAGTAGAAGAGCTAGAGCCACCAAATTTTGTATTTAGACTTCTATTGTCCCTACGCAGATCAAGTTTATTTCGTATTTTAGCCACGCCCCCTCCCGCCCACAATAAAAAATGTTCTTGTTCACATAATGTTGAAATGGTCACATTAATGTTAATGCTCTGTTAATTAACATAGGGAAAGGCTATTAAACACTAATTGCCCTGAGTAACGGGTGTACCGAAGTCGGGCAGGACCGACTTTAACTGACGCTCTCGTTTATTGTAGGGGCGTGGCCAAAATTTGAAATAATCTTGATCTGCGTACAGACAAAAGGAGTCTACTGGACTCCTAGGAATCGCTCCAGCTCTTCTAGTCTCCGAGATATAGGTGTTCATACGATGCCCAATCATCCCAATTGAAGCGGCCAGATGAGCCAAGACCGAAAAAAAAGCACGCCAAGTTCGATCAAATGTGAAGGTTTTGCTCACTGTTTTTTTTTTTTTGATTACAATGGTGTGGTGCATCATGAGTTCCTGTCAAGGGGTCGTAAAAATATTAAGGAATACTACAAGGAAGTTATGCAACGCTTGCGTGACGCAATACGGCTCAAACGATCAGAATTGTTGAAAAACAAATCGTGGGTTTTGCATCACGATAATGTACCAGCTCACACATCAATGCTTGTTCGTGATTTTTTTGCCGAAAACGCCATAATGATGCCTCCATCACTGTATTCACCAGATTTGGCTCCCTGCTACTTTTTCCCATTCCCAAAACTGAAGAGACCAATGAAAGGAAAGCGTTTTGCCACAGTTGATGAGATCAAGTCAGAATCGAAGAACGAGCTGATGGTCATACCGAAAAGCGCATTTCAGAAGTGCTTCGAGTATTGGAAAAAGCGTTGGCACAAGTGTATTATATTCGAGGGCGATTTCTTTGAAGGGGACAAAATGGATATTGATGAATAAATAAGTACTTTTCAAAAAATTTCAAAATTCACCTTTTCCATGGCTATATCGGCTCGGCTGTTGATGCTGATCAAGAATATATATACTTTATGGGGTCGGAGATGCTTCCTTCTGCCTGTTACATACATTTGCACGACTTAAGTATACCCTTTTTACTCTATGAGTAACGGATATAAAAACGTGCAAGCATTCCAAATGCAAATTGAAACAAGGGTAGTGTTATATATGAGCGTTTCTATTCTGTCGAAAAATACTTTCGTACACATTCAAAGTGAAGAAAAAGTAAAAATAAAGCGGAATTTCAATTCGATCTTTACTTACTTTACTTTATTATATAGCTCTTATCCAGCACTTTAATTAAAGCTAAAGTGAAGTGGAAGTGAAATCCTGTTTCAAAAATATTGGCAACATAAGAAGCGATTCGAACGTGACAAAAACAGAAGTGGTTTTCGAGCCCATCTATATAAAGACAAAGTTTAGCGAAACCTGACACAATGCTTAAGCCCAAATATTTTTAATATCTTCCTAATGTCCTTTGAAATGTATTTTGTTTGATTTGAAAATCTTTTGTATGTTTTTCCAAAAAATATATTTATGTTTATTTATGTGGTTTCTGTTCAAGGCAAAGCGATAACTTAAGAGTTGAATGCAATCACATAGTTTGTAATGGTCTCTTATGCATCGTTTTTTAACTCTTTGTACAATTAGAACAAGTAAGGGAGCTGTAGTCGAGTGCCCCGACTACAAAATACCCTGTTCCCTTGACTTCTTGTGTTTTCATACACATATACACACACTCACACATACACACACACACTCTAATACACGCACGCGCAATCGCGGTAACTGACAATGCAAGGCCCCCCTCTCTCCCACAAGCGAAATTGATGCGTATATAACTTCGGTGTTTTTCGTCCGATCTTATTGATCTTTTCAGAATAGATAGATATTGGGCCTTACTTGATATATGTAAAGTTTGGAAGGTCTATCTTAAAAATTGTGGCTGTGACAGTTTTTTGCGCTTAAAGGGGGAGGGGGAGGAATTTTCCAAATCTGAAACAAACTCGTATTGAATCGGGTATACACCTACCTACATTCAAAAATTTGTGGCTCTAGCTCCTATAGTCTCTGAGAAACATGCGTTCATACGGACAGACGGACGGACAGACGGACAGGGCTAAATCGACTCGGCTGTTGATGCTGATCAAGAATATATATACTTTGTAGGGTCGCAAATGTTTCTTTCTCCCTGTTACATACTTTTGCACAACTTCATGATCCCCCTTTTCCCATTTTCAATGGGAACAGGGTATAAAAATTGTAGATATCAAAAGACAATGAAATCCATAGGCACTTTTTATACCCTTGCAGAGGGTATTATAAAATTTTCCGGATGCTTGTAACACATAGAAGGAAGCATCTCCGACCACATTAAGTATATATATTCTTGATCAGCATGACGAGCTAAGTTGATTTAGGCCTGTCCGTCTGTTTCTATGATATCTCCTCCGTCAGTTTTAAAGCTATCCTCACCGAACTTTGCACGAAGTCTTTTGGTACAAATTTGTCGTCACATTTGTCGGAACCGGCCGGATCGGATGACCATAGCATATAGCTGTCATGGGAACGATCGGTCGAAAAACTAGTCTTAGTGAGAAAAACTTTTTTGTTTTTAATAGAAACGCCTCCAAAGTACGTATTTCTTAGTTCACTATGCTTTTCCATGATTCAAACAAAATTGGTTAAAATCGGACATCTATATAGTATATCTGTCATAGAAAAGTAAAGTCTGAAAAGTAGTCTTAGAAACATTTTTTTGTTTTCAATGGAAATGTCCTCAAAACATGTACTTGTTATATTTGCTCCCACACGATTCTACAAAGTTTGTTCAAAATCGGATGACTATAGCATATAGCTGCCATAGGAACGATCGGTCGAAAAACTAGTTCTAGTGTGAAAAACTTTTTTGTTTTTCATGGAAACGTGCCTTACGTTTGCTTATATTTATTTTATATACTTTTACACAATTCTACAAAGTTTTGTCAAAATCGGATGGCTATAGCATATTGCTGCAGTATGAATGATCGGTCGGAAAAGAAGTTCTCGTGACAAAAAATTATTTGTTTTAACTGGGATCGCCTCCAAATTTCGTAATTAACAGTTTGTAATGCTTTTCCATCATTGCACAAAGTTTGGTCGAAATCTGACATCTTTATAGTATAGCTCTCATAGAAAAGTAAGGTCAGAAAAGTAGTCTTATTTAGAAAAACCAACTGCAAGGGTATACAAAACTTCGACCGAAGTTAACTTTCCCCTATTTTTTAAGAAAAAACGTGCAAAAAAATATCAAAATGAGAAAAATTGCCCTTGATGAAAAAATGTAAGATTGGCTTACTTAAGTTTAATTTAACTGTTTCCCTGGGAAAATATGATAAAACTTTGTGTCCAACTACTTTTAATTTTTTGGTCTCGGTGGACCTTTCGGTGGAAATGCCTATTAGAGTGCGTTTTTTTTGTATTGAAAAATCATGTATTGTGTTGAAGAGACCTTTCGATATCCATTTCCCCAAACCCAAGTGTAATCACGCTTTTTCCTAAATCATGAACAGTGGTTGTCAGGCTATGAACATTTTTTGCGAACTTTTTACTTGCTAAATAAAATTAAAAAAAAAACCAATAAATAACCCGGGACCTCTTACTCTCGTACTAAACACGAAAGTCGGCATCTTAACGCAGTCGACTGTCGAGCTTATGACAAAATTGGGAAATTTTGTTTAACAAAGTCGACTACCTTGCCAGAATTTCAAAAGTGACAACTCGACCCATGTGGGACAGATCTTATTGTTGGAAATTCGATGTAGAATTCCGGGCGTAAACTTAATTTTTAAAGAAAACTTTATGGCCTAGTCCCGCCCATTAAAACCGATTTTTTTTGTTTGAAATTTTATTATCTACAATATAAAAAGGAACCTTTCGAGGTGGCGCCGTTACTAAATTTCAATTTTGCCCTTAAAAAACGCACCCTAATGCCCATATATTCAATACACATGCGCACCCTATATCGAAATTTAAAAAGTCAGAACGAGTCAGAACCAAAAAACAATGTAAGTTTGTGATTGATATCAATTATTCGATGGTTCAGGCAGGTGTGTTTTTGTGTGGGTGGGTGGACACCCATGCACAAGTGTATGTATGTGTGATTGGCTGCACTTAAAGTCATGGCGAGGGGTGGTGGAACCATGCATTGACAATGCAATTCATTAACAATCTTCGCCTGCAGTTCTGGACACATACACACACAAACACACACTCGCATACACAAAGAACAGCTGATTGGATTGCCTGGTTAATGGCCAAGAAATATGATGGCATTTCAAAATTCTTTATCGGGCATGTTCCTCTTTGCTGAGCTGCAAAAATTAAGTACAAGTTACTTGTAGAACTGTTAAAAAAATAACTTTTCTTCATGCATTCTTCAAATTTTACATCCAAAAATTAAACATCAAGTCCTAATCTAAGTTTGAGTTTGAATTGGTGGATATATGCGAGGGGTGCGGTGTATGAGAGAGCAAACAGGAGATCCGGCATCTTACTCCCACCTGTTGAATGGGGATCGGAAGTCATGGGACATCTTACTCCCACTTGTGAGTGGGGGAGGATGCAGAGAAAACTGCCGCGGAAACGTTCAATGACTTTTAGGCTGGGCTTTTTTCTTTGAAAAGTTTTGACTTCTGATTGCTTGCCGAGAGTTAATGTAAGATTAAAAATAGAAAAAACAAAAGGGAAAATCGAGTAAATTTTTGTGTAGTGATTCCCAAGAAGAAAAGGAGGAGCTGGAGGCTTCTTCGTCGCAACGTGCATGCTCCCTGAGGCATGTTGATTGTGGTTATTGTGCGCGCTGCGGGCTTGGGGACTATCCCGCCCTGGGGT
The DNA here is from genome assembly GCA_018904265.1 of Lordiphosa collinella. Lineage (NCBI taxonomy): Eukaryota > Metazoa > Arthropoda > Insecta > Diptera > Drosophilidae > Lordiphosa > Lordiphosa collinella. Next base: position 15,873 of record JAEIFV010000922.1, on the reverse strand, counting down.
GACGAGCTGGCCGGTGTTAGCCCAAAAGAAAAAGCAGCGTCGTAGCATAAGCTTCTCATTTCTTAATTTCTTCCGTGGTTTTTGAAGACTAGGCCGGTATGGCAAAATCAAAGCAAACATAACAATGAATTTAAGCACTTGAATTACACTGCCTAACAAAAAAATGTATACCTAATTTTATATTTCTTTTTTTTTTTTTTTCGGAAAATATTATGAATTTATGCTTATGAATATGAATATTAAGTAAGCCTTATGTATTATCAGCTTAAGTGAATGGTCAACGTGAATAAACATAATTATGATTTGCTAAATTATTTTGTCATGTTTCCTGGAAAGTTAAATGAGACAGTGATTGAGTTTGACCACTCGATCTAAACATCTAAAAAAAATTAAAGTTGGAGCTGGATCTTGCGGTACTCACAAGATGCACCCTCTAACAAAATGCCATATGGCCACTTAAACGGCACAGCCCTAAGCGTTAAGATATCCGACTATTTACAAATAATACACGTAATCACTGGTCACAAAAACATTTTTAGAACATAATTACAGACCTGTCAATCAAAAAGACACCTTTGGATTGTGTGTAGCCTCTGTTATGAACCGACTTTTTCATCTGAGTCCATATATCGGTTGCCGGCTAGCTAACGGCTGGCTCAGGGGTGAGCAAGACCCCGATACATGGACTAATCGGATAACAAAATATTTTATTTTTATTGGACTTTTCTGACGATCACTTCAGCTCCGTTTCCGCTTACTTGGGCAAGAAGATGTTTTTTCCCTGCCCTCTGAGCTGCCCTCCCTACCATAAGTTGGCTGCTCACTGGTTTCTGGCCAACTCCCTAACCTTCTCACTTCCGTCTTGTGTCACATCTGCCTCACCCCATAATTTGAATTTTAACCCATCATTTTCTTTTCTCGCTTTCACACATATATGTATTTCGACATTTTTCTATACACTAAACACATTTTTTTTATCTTTCCTAACCTGGGTACCACAGGGACGAATACACGTAAATAATAAATATAAATAAATAAATAATAATAAATAAATATATACGGAAAAAAATACTTAAAACTAATGAATGATTTAGCACGGCGCATATTTAAATTTGTTGATTTTAACTATTTTTAATTTAATTCAGTTTAAAATGTTGGGGCATCGCTTTTGAATAAATTATTAATTTGCCGATAAATATATATATATGTGAGTATGTGTGGGTATATTAATTTAAATTGTTGGCTTTTAATTTTTTTTATGATCAATAGAGTGTACTCTGCAGCAGCGCTGCTTACCGCTGCCACTGATGCATAAAAATTTATGTTGAGCATACATTTTCGTTGGTGCAGAGAATAATATAGTCGGGCTTGACCGACTTTCTTCCTTGTTTTATTTATTATTGCTGGTAGATATGAGGATGAAAATAAAAAGTAATCTCAAAATTTTAAATATTGAATTGGGCCACTTTAGTGTATTGTATGTTTCCTATTTTTGTGTACTTTTGATATCTTAATGTATCTCAGAAAATGGACCGACTTATCGATGCTTAAAATATGTTTCAACCGAAGACATCCGTGAAGCAATTTCGAACATTGGGCTGAGAGCCGAATTCAGGGAGAAATTGCTTGCTTGGCGAAAGAAAGAGGTATTATATTTTTATAAATATATATTCTATTTATTCATTTATATTTTGAATTTCAGTTCAATATCGAGGATAATACTCTAGCAGACAGCAAAGTAAGAACGTTGCCTGAGACATCATCGTCTATTTCACCCTGTCCTGGACTTATTTTAGTAAGTCAATTTATACTGTTTTGGCGCCTAGTACTTACTGATTGTTTCTTATCACCAGGATATTCAGACTATATTAAAAAATCGCTCAAAAGGAAAGAGTATTTTGATATTCTATGACAGGAAATCAAAATTGCTAAATAGTCACAGAGAAGAGCTCATTTCGCTTATAGTCGAAGAAGCTAACTGCAATAATGTGACTTTGAAAACTTCTGACTACCCTGGACTCATTGATCAGATCGTATCAATATTTCCAACTGAATCTGAAGGAAAGGTAAATAATCGCGCTGCAAAATCAAAACGTGTTAAATTGGACAAAATTAGCGAAATCCGTGAGTCTCCTGATAGTTCATTGACAACTCATCCAGACTTTGACGAAATAATTTGCGCTGCCTTAAAAACAGAGCTAAAGCGAGACATCTTAGACTGGGATGCTGTCATTGACAAGTGGCAGAAAACCTACCATTTGCGCCGCAAGGACTTACACGATTTTGGGCCAGCCGAGTTTTTGAAACAATGGCCAAAGTATGCTGAAAGTAAAGCTGTAGATTTGGTAAGTGTCTTAATTATACGTTCACGGTTAATGCTTTCATTCTTTTTCTTTGGCCCGCAACTGTTTGACGGTCCCGGCCGCTGCGATTAATGGCCGCCACTCGCCTCTATCCTGTGCGAGCTGGCACCAGTTAGGCACTTCAAGCTCCTTTATATCGTCCAGCACTTAGCACTCTTTTTGCTGGAGCTTCTTCATCCATACGGGTAACATGTCGTATCCAGCGCGGCCTCTGTTCTTTTATGCGCTTGACAAGATCAGTGTCCCCATAGAGCTCATACAGTTGGCGATTCTTTCTAATGTGAAATTTTTCGCCAACTTTTATAGGTCCATAAATGCTCCGAAGTACGTATCTCTCGAACAAGCCAATTGCCACCTCATCCGCTGCTGTTGATGTCCACGCTTCTGCACCGTAGTACAGGACTGGGATAATAAGCGACTTGTAAATTCGCAATTTTCGAGATAGACAAAATCCTTTACAAGCTCAAAGTTGTACTCTCCCATTGAAACAGAATGTCCATGAATAGCTAATCAATCCAATTCTTTTTCTTCGCTGGTTCGGTTCTCTGTTTTTGATAACACAGAATCGCAAATAAGAGCCATATTTTATTTTTGTCACCTATCAGTGGGACGTAAACTAAAACGTCGGCTTCTGGCTTTAAAATTTTGTGTTGTAATAATTTATTTCACTTTTTTCAGATTAAAATCGATTTTGACCTGCTATACCCCGGAAAGGGAGCGTGCCTATCTGGCAAGTGGGACTTTTTTTAGAACTAAGATTCAGCAGTATTATTTGTCAAACATTCGCAACGAAAGTTGCAAAAGTCTATTAGCAGCTTTGGAGTTCGTGGAATCTGTTGGTAAGTAAAATATTCAAACAATAACATTAACAGGTGAATTAATTTATTCAACTTTTTTTTTGTTTAATTTATAGACGATTGTATATTGGCAGTTCTCTTGCCATCCGTGCTACCCCCAGTGTCATGGTATAAGACCAAATCCAGTGGCCAGAGAAAAAAAGCCACCTTACTGGACGCTCGGGAAAGTTTCATTTTAAAACTTCCGTCTTTAACGGACTACGAACGCAAAATTATCAAGCTGATAGCTAAAAATTATGACAACAACGGCACACTTCAACCCTTCATAATAGTGGAGGGTGCAAGCTCAGGATGTATTTCATCTTTTTATGTGTATTTTGACAAAACATTGTACAAATTAGAGTCACTTATCGCTTGCATCGAAATATGTTTCAAAATGTATAATACACTAAATCTTAAGTATCCTTGAAGTCGATACATGCCATGACGTAAAATCGGCCAATTGAACAGCTGTTTTAAATTTCATGAAAAGTTAAATTTTTAAATTTTGAATAATTATGTATCCTTGTTTTAAATGTGATAAAGTGGAAGACCGTCCACAATTATTACTTAATCACTTAAAATATGTTCACGTTATACCCAAAAAATCGCCATTGAAATGCAAAGTGAACAATTGTAATCAATTATTTTCGAAATTCAACGCATTTAAGTTACATTTAATCAAGTCGCACAAATATGACAACAGAAGCACTACTACCGAAAACTTTAATGAAGATCCAACTGTTACTTTCTCAGAAATAAGTTTTGAAACCTTTAATGAAGGTCCAACTTGTAGTTCGTCAGAAATTAATTTGCCTGATAAAAACAGAAACACTTCGGTGGAAATTATCCCTTTTAATGCTCCTGAATTTGTGAACAATTTTAAAAAGCAAGCTTTAGTTTTAACAATTCGTTTACACTCAGAATTCTCTATGTGCAGAACCGAAGTAATTAGCATTCAGAATATGATTACAAATTTACTTTTATCAATCTCAAATGCGCTTAATCATTTCAGCTATTCGACGATAGAACTAAAATCTGAACTAGAATGTTTATCTTCCTTTTGCAAGGCACCATTTAGCGAAATAGGAACTGAGCACCTTCTTTTTAAAATGTTGAGAAAAATGAAGTTATTCGAGGATCCTCAGTCTGTTACCGTATCAAATGCAGTTGCTCCAACAGTTAGAAGAGGAAACTTGTCTTTTTCTGCAAAAAAGGTGGATATTCATATAATGCCTGTCCAATTCCAAATTCAATCATTTTTTCAACTTCCCAATGTTTTGACTCTGACGCTTGAAAATCAGAATGCTCTTCAAAGTAGCGACTCTATAGTGAATTTTGTTAATTCTGAGACATTCAGAGCAAAAAGTCAAAATTTTCAACCCAATGTCATTGTCATACCATTTTTTTTGTATTTTGACGATTTCCAGACAAACAATTCTCTGGGAACGTACGGATCCTCTATTTGTGGTTGTTACTCCACATTTCCAACCTTGCCGCAGTACTTACTTTCAAAATTACAGTTCATATTTCCGATTGCGTTTATTTCCTCGCACGTTTTACAGAACTGTGATCACGAAACAACATTTTTCCATATATATCCTGTACTTGAGCAGTTGGAAAATGGAATCGAAATTCAAACATCACAAGGAAAGCAAATGGTTTATGTCGTCTTAGGCCTGGTGCTGGGAGACAATTTGGGTTTGAACTCTTTGTTAGGTTTCGTACGGTCATTTACATCTAAACGATTCTGTAGGGCTTGCAAAAGAGATAATATTCAAATGAGAAGCGATAGTACAGAAATGCTTATGCATTTGAGAGATAAACAATCTTATTCTAAAGACTTGGAGGAAAAAGATTTTTCAGAAACAGGCATCAGACGCGGCTGTATTTTTAACGAGCTTAAAAATTTTCACGTTACAGAAAACTTTTATTTCGATTTAATGCATGATGTTTTGGAGGGCGTTTGCATATATGATGTCTGTAAAATTTTGTTTGCTTTAATTAATGATAGTCATTACTCTTGAAACAACTAACAGCAGAAAAAAACTCTTTTCATTTGGCGAAATTGAAATAGGAAACAGATCAGTTTCAATTGAAATGAACCGGCTAAAAAGCTGCAATCTAAAAATGACTGCTAGTGAAATATTCTGTTTTGTAAACTTTCTACCTTTAATGATTGGCGATTTAGTTCCTGAAAACAATCAGCACTGGAAGCTATTAACAAAGTTGATAGAAATAATACAAATTCTGTTCAAAAGTAGCTTTACCAATGCCGACTTGAGTGCGTTAAAAAACGAAATATATTCACATCATACATTGTACGTAAAACTATTTGGCCCAACATTAAAACCGAAACATCATTTTCTGGTTCACTATCCCACAGCGATATTAAATATGCCTGGGTGATGCGGTTTGAAGCCAAACACAAAGAATGTAAATTGTATTTAAGCTCAATAACGTCGAGGGTTAATGCATCTCGCTCCTTATCCATAAAAACGTGTCTTAAATTTGCAAACTTCTTAATGACATATGAAAACGGTATTCCACCTATATTTGATAAGTCAGCATTCAACCGAGTTTGTTATTATGATACTAAACGTATAAAAGACACAAGCGACTTATTAGACTCGGATGTTTTAGATGTCTGCGAACAATTTGAATTTAAAGGTACACTCTATAAAAAAAACTACTATTTATCCATTAAGATTTTTTCAGATGTTAAAAAATGAAAAAATATTTGTGGTTTGTAACGAAGTTGAAGTCGTAAGGTTTTCTTATCACATGCAAGCCTACGAAATTGGTAAGAAATTTATGAATACTATTGTAAAAGAAATGAAAGAGTTCTCAACATATCCTATGCATTTGTATACATTAAGTTATTCTAAAAGTTATATAATGTACAAACCAATTTAAGTTAAATGTTAAATAAAACATGCCTAAAAATCAATGTGTAAATTTTTTATTTGGGGGTATGCTATAAAATCAAAATTAAAAATGAACAATGATTATTTCAATATGATTGGATGTTTAATATAAATATGGGTCTGATTGAATTGAAATTAAGCACACCTAAATCCAAAAATAAACGTTTTGGAAATAAATATGAAACGTTTTGGATTTTGTTTTGAAACTTACTTGAGTTGAATATTATTCAACTTCAATGCTACTATCGAATTAGTAAAATCAAATAAAAAAACATTAGGGTTAACTACAAAAAATATTAAATATCATATTTTTATTCTTGAAGTAAATATGAATATTTTCAGAACAATTATAAAAATTGTAATGTTAAATTTGTTTAATATTTACCTTAAGTATGTGAGCTATTTATATGGAATATAAAAAATATTCAATTCGACTATATTATTATTAATTTTCCAAATAAAGTGTAAACACTTTATATTTACGAACTCCATATTTAACGCTAAATTAATGGTGAAAATATTCAAGTCAAAGTGTAAATATTAATAAATCGGTGTATTTTTCCCTGAGTGTAGATGTTGAGTGCTTCGCGTCCTTCAAGTTGTGCCGGGTGCACAGGATACAGGCCGATTCCACGTTGTAAGCGTTGGCAGTATGTTTGTCTCCTCCACAGTTATAACATGCCTTCAGGCAGTTATGTTTGCTCTTGCAGTTAACCGATATATGCCCAAACTCCAAGCACTGGTAGCACCTCCTTGGTATCATCTTTGGTCTTATTCTACACCAGGCCCATCCAATACGGATTTTCTCCTTTTGGAGTAGTTTAGCTGCTACTTCAAGAATAAGCCTGAGTGTTGCAGTCTGTGTTTGCCTGTAGATTGGTGATTGCTGTTACCGGTAGGCTCAGCTCTGTCTGGGCGTTGATGGCATCGACCTCCGCTACATCCGCGACTTTGTCGATGTCTCTCACTTCTATGAGGTTGGTCTCCGTGCACGTTTCGACTTCAGCGTTAGTTCCCAGTACTTTCTGTACTGCGCTTTGCAGCTCTGCCGTCTTCGGATCCGACGCCTTTGTCCAAGCTCTTTCAGATTTGGCTCGGTCCTGACTCGTCGAAGAATATCTGCGTATGTCGACTGTTCCCCAAGGGACTTGATGACAATGGCATCATTTTTTGGCTGGCTGTTTACTCCTTGCACCGGCTGCTTTTCCGCCATTGGGGCCGTCTCCTTTGCCTTGCTCTGCTCTTTACGGGCATCAGCCAACTTAATAGCTGGCGCTTTGTGCATTGCCTTTTTTGGAGTCGGCCTAGCTGAGGGTGATACAGGTTCATGGGCCTGGTTTCTAGGCCGCTTCGTAGAGCCGTCCCCTGTTTTGGGCTGAGGGATGGGCCTCGATGATATCTGCTTCGCTGCTGTCTGCTTCCCAAGGGCTTCCTGTACGTATGAGAACGCTTCTCTTTGTAGAAAGTCGATCTCATCGACTAATTCCCGCATTGCATTGGTTATAGACCGTTTTGGGAGAGCCATAAGCCTTCTAAGCTCTCTCGCGTTTGCGCCGATTTTGGAGAGTTTCTTGTAACCCTCGTCCTTGTCTTCCTTTTCCTGGGAATTTTGTGGGGATTTAGGGCCCTCATCGACTTTTTCCACTTCGGATTGCACTGGTGATCTTTGGATCGCTGTGCTCTTCTTGAATGGGTCACTACAGTCCCAGTTAATCGATTGATTTCGGTTTGGGAGTGCGTATGCACTACCAGTGCACCACCGAGGCTGTTGGAGCTCAAGTAGCTTAGCTCAGATATCCGTTGTATTGCCTGCTTTATTAGTCAGCGTCAAGCGCACTGCTTTATCGACAATGCACTACACAGACACAGGCACACGCGGCAAATTTAAAATTCAAACTGTTGATGCCCTCTTCAGTAGATCACTTCACTTGTTGTTTGGTTTGTTTGATTTTTTTGATTTGCGGCCGGCGGAGCCTCAAAACTTTCCACACACAAATTATTAAATATTGGCACCAGTTTATGTATGTTTCACTGCCCTTGGCTTTATTAGTCACTAAACAATTGCCACAACCACCTGGGTGGATTTGTCCGTGGTTTGAAAAGGTATATAAATAATTGTTTCCCGGGAACGATTTAAAGCACGTCTCTCCTCTTTGAACTCTCTCTGTGTGTAGATGTGCATGTGTGTAGTGGGAGGTTAGTGCGCGCATACGAATCAGCTAAGGATCTAATTAGGTTGAAAATGAAAGGATAGTAGGAGGTAAAGGGAGCACATGCATGGAAGTTGTAGTAATTGAAGCACATTACTCTCCCGTTTTCCATCTATTGTTTCAGTACCTGTGTTTATGCACCCACTGCACACTTGTGAGGGTGAGTTTTGATTTCATTATAAAATTAAAAAAGAAGAAAGTTTTCCTACTAGGTTGCCAGGTGAGGTGTATGTGGTAAGAGGGGTATTTTTTTTTTTTTTTAATAAAATGTAAAGTTATATATTTTTTGGAATATTTATTTATTCAATGAAAATATTTAACCTATCTTTATGTAGTTTTTGTTCTTTATCTCTAGAATCTACTATGGTAATGTTTTCATTATCTTCTATTTTCTTTACTAGGTATGGTCCTAAATAATTATTTTCTGATTTGTGTCCAATTTCGTTTCTTAATAAGACTCTTATACAAGTAAATCGTAATGAGCTTTTTTTTCGTTTTGCTTCTTCAAGCATAATTCTTGCTCTTTTATACTATAGTTTTAATCTAAATCTGGTTTATTTAGCATAATCATCCGCGTTGTATAATGAATCTATTTTATCTATACTATTAAATTGATTTGTCGTGTTCGGTGATTTTGAAAACACTAGTTCGTATGGACAATAGTTATGTTCCATCGAAGGTGTTGTGTTAAAGCAGTATGTAAAATACTGTAACCTTACATCACAATCAGTTTTGTCAACTGAGATGTACGATCGTATATATTCGTTAAAGATTCGGTGACTGCGTTCTACAGTACCTAAAGTCTGGTGGTGGTGTGCTGTTGATGTTATGTTATTGATTTTCAGATATTTACATAGATCATCAATAATTGAATTTTTATACTCAGTTCCCATGTCCGTAATGAACGTCTTCATAGGACCGTACTTGAGAATAAATGATTCAAATATAGCTTTTGCTACAGTTTTACAGTTTTAGCACTTTAATTCGGTATTGGTATGGTTACGAGATACTTTGTTAAGTCACAAATAAGTGTAACTGCGCATTCGTTACCATTTTCAGATCTTGTTAATTTTTTTTTTTTCTGAGTTTATTTAAAATCTGTCCCTACAGGGACAATCATTAAATTTTATGGTTACATTGACTTAGGATATAATTTTTATGTTAGACATATTAATTTTTATGAGATTTTGTTAATGGACCTATTGTGTCGACAACAACTCGGTCAAATGCATATTCTGATGTTTCGGTTATAGTCAATGGGGTCTTTGTGTGTATTGTCGTTTTGGACTTTTGGTATTTTTGACATTTACGTATGTATTCTTTGATATGACGTGTCATATATTTCCAATAGTAAAGTCTTTTAGATTTTAGTAATGTTCTTGTTATGCCATAATGACCTCCTTGGATTGGATCTTCATGGAATGTAGACAGTATAGCTTCTATTTCATTTTCCTTTACTAGGGTCACCGGTTTGAGTAGCGCTACTCCTATTTTATTTAGATATTTATTGCCAATTTTTTTAAAAGTATCTATTGAGATGGAATCAAAGATCTTTTCACTTGGTGCCACCTTTAGTTGGCAAACACCATTTATACCGGCTTCTGTTTCAAGCCTTTGGAAGAACTGACCTAAGTCGAGAATTCTATTGGTGTAAAGGTTGCTAAAATTAATTTTTGCTTTTACTTGTTTTCCATGTTTTAGGAAACATGTTGTTGGTGCTAATCGCAAGGTGACTACGTTTTGTTCATCGTCATTTTGGATGACTTCATATACATTGGGCTTTGAAGCTTTTTCATGAAATTGCTTCAGCAAGATTTCTTTTCCTTTTCCTGCGCAGGATTGTTTCTGTCTACTTTGATTTCTTGTAGTGACTTTAAATATTTTATATGTAATTTCTTGTAGGTCTTTGATGGTTATTCTTGATAGCGCATCTGCAATGTGATTATCTTTTCCCTTAAGATACTCTACTGTGAACTCATATTCTCATTCGAGTTAATTTTGAACTTGGATTTACCATTAAGAAAAGATAAGTTAAAGGTCTGTGGTTTGTTTTTACTATGAAGTGTTTACCATATACATATGGGCGGAAATGTTTGATTGCCCAGTGAATTGCTGTTAATTCTTGTTCTGTAGTAGATTTATTACTTTCTCCTATAGTGAAAGATCTTGATGCATAGGCTACTGGAAGTTGTATGCCACTAAGCTCTTGAGTAAGTACTGCACCGCATGCTTGTTTACTTGCGTCAGTTGTAATGCAGAATTCTTTGCTGAAGTCAGGATATCGTAGCAATGTTGGTTGCATTAATTCTCTTTTCAAATATTCAAATGCTGATTGGCACTCGCTAGTCCAATCGAATTTAATGTTCTTTTTACATAGTCTTGTTATGTGTCTGGAATGATCAGAAAATAATAATAATAAATCTTCTGTAGTTATTGTTATACCCTTGCAGAGGGTATTATAAAATTGTGCGGATGTTTGTAACGCATTGAAGGAAGCATCTCCGACCACATAAAGTATATATATTCTTGATCAGCATGACGAGCTGAGTTCATTTAGCCTTGTCCGTCTGTCCGTCTGTCTGTTTCTATGCTATCTCCTCCGCCAGTTTTAAAGCTATCCTCACCAAATTTTGCACGAAGTCTTGTGGTACAAATAGGCTGCACATTTGTCGGAACCGGCCGGATCATATGACTATAGCATATAGCTGCCATAGGAACGATCGGTCGAAAAACTAGTCTTAGTGAGAAAAACTTTTTTGGTTTTAATGGAAACGCCTCCAGAGTACGTATTTCTTAGTTTACAATCCTTTCCCATGATTTCACAAAGTTTGGTCGAATTCGGATGACTATAGCATACAGCTGCCGTAGGAACGATCGGTCGAAAAACTAGTTCTAGTCAGAAAAACTTTTTTGTTAATGAAAACGTCCTTAACATTGGCATACATTATTTTATATACTTTTACACAATTCTACAAAGTTTGGTCGAGATCGGATGACTATAGCATATAGTTCCCATAGGACCGATCGGTCGAAAAACAAGTTCGAGTGAGCAAAACTTTTTTGTTTTTAATGAAAATTTTTTTCATTTTTTTGGCATATTCTTATTTTATATAGTTTAACACATTTCTACAAAGTTTTATCAAAATCGGATGACTATAGCATATAGCTGCAGTATAAATGATCGGTCGAAAAAGAAGTTCCAGTGAGAAAAACCTTTTTTGTTTCAAGTGGGATCGCCTCCAAATTAACAGTGTATTATGATTTTCCATGATTCCAAGTTTGGTCGAAATCAGACATCTATAAAGTATAGATCCCATAGAAAAGTAAGGTCCAAAAAGTATTCTTAGTTACAAAAACTTTTTTGTTTTCAATGAAACCTGCAAGGGTATACAAAACTTCGGCCGAGCCGAAGTTAACTTTCCCCTATTTTTACAAAATGCAACAAATAGTCTAGCACTGGCTGCATCAGTTGGTACTGGATATTTCTCAATGACGTCATATTTTTTGTCGTCTGGGAGAATTCCTTTATCGGTACATTTATGACCTAAGAATGTTACTTCGTGCATGAAAAATTAACATTTTTCTGGATGTAACTTTAAGTTTTGAGATCTACATAAAGCAAAAACATTTTTAAGATTTTTGATCATATGATTCTGTGAACATCCTCGCATTATCATGGTTATCATCACGGCTATCATGCGTTGAAATGAATTTGGTGCTATTTTGATCCCGTAAGGTAATCGCGTGAAACGATATGAGCCATTGCTCGTAAAAAATGAAGTTATGTTTCGAGAATTTTCATCAAGTTCAATCTGGTGAAAACCTGACATTAAGTCGAGCCATGAAAAATATTTTGCTCGTCCTAATTGGTCAAGGATATCTTCAATCCTTGGAAGTGGAAATTTATCTTCCAGCAATTTTTTGTTTATCTGGCGGTAGTCTACTACGAGTCTCCATCGTTTTTCATTTGAGTTTGGTAATGATTTCTTTGATACAAACAGAAGTGGGCTGTTGTACTCAGACACAGAGGGTTCCACTATTTTATATTTAACCTATTTTTCCAACATGTTTTGTTATTTCTTCTTTATGAGTGTGTGGTATTCTGTAATTTTTAATATAGTATATACTGGTTCATCATCTTTTAAACTCAATTTTTGCTTGTAGAAATTATTATCGTCATTTAAATAGCTCCAGAAACAATTGTCTTTTAACTGAAATAAAGTTCACTTTTAATTGTAAAAACAATTTAAATTTATTTAATGCTCACCAAACATTCTACAAAGAAAACTTTTGATTAAACACTTCGTGCAGTTAACACAAACACAAACAAGAACAACAACACAATCAAAACCACTCATTGAAACCGAAAACTCACTCAAATGGCGACTCCAGCATCTAAACGCCAACGCGAGAACTCTGGCTTGCAAGCAAAGGTGGTAAATCTTCTGAGGATCCATCCTCCTTGTTGCTCCAGAAGATTGACCAGAAGTTCGGCGAACAGGTCGAACACATCACGGCCAGTATACGTGAGTCGGAAGGGCGCATTCTGCACGAGTTCCAGGAGAAGCTAAGTCTTGTGACTGACGAGATTCAGAAACTCACCCAGCGCACTATGGTCCAAAAGTCGATTTTTTTGGCATAAACTCTAAAAATTGACTTACAGACCCCAAACTTTGTCCAAAATTTTTTTTTTTAATAAGAGTATGCACACAAATTTTTAAGTCTGTACGCCCACGCCCTCTTTTGCCTTCCATACAAAAAAAACCATTATTTTTTTTTAAATTGAGTATAACTATGATTTCAGACAAGTTAGTTACATTTTTTTTAGGAATGACTTAAATATCTTACAATAATGGAATATATAGTCATAAATATATTGGTTTTTGTTTTAAATGTCATCTTCTTCTTCTTCTAGTACTATAGAGCATCCTTCATTTAGGTCCTCATCAGAATCAGAATCAGATGGCACGACCAATTCTTTTTCATTTGGGTTTTTATTTTCGGTAGACGCCAACTCCAAGAGACTTAATACTTCTTTGGGAAGAGGTTTTTTTGTGTTTTTTCTTTCTCTTTGCTTTAGACAGACACTAGATAGTAATGGATCCGAGGAATCTATCGCCCTGTGGAAAAGGTCAGTCATAGTATTGATTCGACTATTTTTCCTTGCGTGTGAGAGTCGGTCTTTTTTGTAAAACTTATTCCGTGCTTCTGAAGCATTTTCGCCTAAGGATCCTAGTGGAACCAACGTCGAATTATTTATTTGAAAACCGTGGACTAATACTTTGTGAATTGTTGGTGACATTGGGTACCACGGGTATTTGTGCATATATAAGTAAAATGTTTTCTCACAAAAAATTCGAAAATTTATGGAGTTTATATAGTGGTTACAGGAAATTGCTATTAATATAATGTGAAGATTATTTAAAAGGGTTTCGTCAAAGCCAGTTATGGATGACAGTTGTTGACATTTTGCAAAAGCTCTTCTCGCTGTATTACCGTCATTGCTGTTGCCACTGCCATTCTGCTTCGGCATGCTTATTCGAAGACCCATGTCATTCCAAATCTTTTCCTGAATATATTTTTTGCGTTCACTCATTTTAATCTTGTCATCACCTTTTATATGCCATTTTTGTATTTCCATTCTGTACGATATGCTCAGGACAAATTCTAGAAACCTGATCCAAGCATGTAGAGGACTTACCCCAAATTTTAGAGCTTCAAGCTTGGGGGCAAAGGTTTTTGAACTAAAATCTTTGGTTTCCAATACTTTTGTTGGGGTGACACCACAAATTGGACAACATTGAGTTGATTTAGTACCAGTTAGTACGTTTAGTACTTTCCCATCAATGAGTGTCATATGCATTTTAAATGTTACCGCTATGTCATCACCCTCATCAAGTTTATAAGAAAACGTTTTCAGATTGGCTATTTGAAAGTCTAACTGATTTTTTTCCATAATTATGTGATCAGTGGTTTCTTTTACAAATTGAATTTTTAGCGGCCTGCAAAATCGAATGGACTGCGGTGTTCTGTTAACCCAGATGTTTCGCTGAAATGAGTCAATCATTTTTATGGGTATTACAGAAGTAACAAACAAAGAGTGATCTGAAAGCTGTACGTCAGGTGTTTTAGTTTCAAACTTCTGCTTGTATGCACTTTGTCCAGTTGATCCATCAAAACCATAACTGCAAATTAAATTGAGTTCAGAACTATCCGGAAATTGCCTGAAAACATCGGACTGCATTTTAATTAATCGCTGTGCAGTATGATTCAAAAGGTTTTGTAGTGAGACTTGAGCAGTAGTTTCTGTAACTTCTATACCGATTGGCCGACACTGCATTTTAGCTTCTATTACTTGATTGTAACTCGGATAAATGTCGCTGTGATGATTTATATTCAAAACCCTAGTGTTGACATATTGCTGTTTGGTTAATGAGTTTTCCAGGATGTAGGCTAGAGCTTCATTTGGAGTAAGTGGAGTCGGTTTTTGCATTTGAAGTTGCTTTCTTAATTCCGTTGTGTTTTCAGGTCTTGTAATCGTTTCTTTAAGGACCAAGGCCACATTCGTATTACATTCTCTCTTAGCAGAAACTGCTGCAGCATGCATAAGAAGATCTGTATTGTTATCTTTTTCATTTGCTAGTTCAGATGCCAATTTCCTTTTCAATCTTGGCCCTGCGTTTGTATAAGACAAGGTTGGGCGTCCAGGTTGTTGTGGTATCTTACAGTTTTCATTTAATATAATTGTTATTTTAGACGACATCCATTTAGCATGCTTTGCCTTAAAACGTTCGACCATATAGTTACATTTTGGAAGTTTTTCTTTTATAAAGGATTCAAAATAACTTATTTTTTTGTTTATTTCTAATCTTTGGTCATCTTCTACGTGGTAATTGCTAATTTTTTCATAAATCCAATCTGACACAAATGATATTTTGCGTTTGTTGCTGCGCCAAATATCGAAGAGATCGCTATGACGAAACTCGAACGTTCCTGAATATTGTGGAATTGTGGGGAAAGGGGGACGAACGGGGAAAATGTGTTAATTAGCGATGAAAAACGACATTTATTTGTACAAGTTGACGTACTTAGTTTTTGTCGGCAGACGTTGGGTCGTTAGTTTTATTCCACGAAACACAGGGGACGCATGTTAATTTTCTACAAAAATACACATATTTTGGACAATAAACACATCACGAATACTAAGACTACACATAAATGCTCTAAATACAGTGAATTCTACACACCTTGATCTTCAATTTCCATTTCTAACTTGAGTTTGTTAGGACAGAGAATTTTTATTTTCACGCACAAACGTAAACAAAGTAATTTGGCGGCAATTTCTTAATGCTAAGCAGCTGATCGATTGTGTTCTTTTGAAAGCTCGTAAAAAGCTTCACTGAAGCTTTTAAAGCTTTATTTTATAAGTTTTTGTATGTATGATGTGTTAACTTTAAGAATTTAACATAAAAAATGCAATACATTAACATAAAAATTTAGACTTTATGCCAAAAAATCGGCCTCTCGGACCATAGTG